>CAUYQU010010199.1:0-13022 GCA_963574635.1 Cheracebus regulus | reverse complement strand
TGTAAATTACAAATTAAAAATTACTAATCCCGCCTTTTCTTTTCCTTTGACCCCAAATTGACACTAAATTAAAAAAAAAAAAAAAAAAAAAAAAAAAAAAAAAAAAAAAGCCATCCTGGCTGGGTGCAATGACTCATGCCTGTAATCCCAGAACTTTGGGAGGCTGAGGCGGGTGGATTATGAGGTCAGGAGATTGAGACCATCCTGGCTCACACAGTGAAACCCCATCTCTACGAAAAATACAAAAATTAGCTGGCAGTGGTGGCACATGCCTGAGGCAGGAAGGTCACTTGAATCCAGGAGGCGGAGGTTGCAGTGAGTCAAATCGCATCCCTGCACTCCAGCCTAGGCAACAGAGTGAGACTCTGTCTCAAATTTTTTTTTAAAAAAGCCATCCCATGAGTTGTAGCCTCTGAGCTGTAAATATCTGGGGTCCTGGTAGAACATACAGGATTGAAGGTAGAGAAGTTGGAAGGGGCAACTGTTGGCTGAACAAATAAAGGAACATTTTCTATTACGTGAGAATTTACATACTTAAATTTTTTTTAAAAGTCCCTATAGTTAGAAAGGTTTGAAAATACTAGACTGGTCTATATTCACTGTCTTCATCTCTTACTCAATTCCATGCCGTCTGGCTTCTACCCCCATCAATTTCACTTACAATTGTTCAGTCCTTGTATTACTTGTCTTCTGTAACCCTTAATTATGTTGCATGCTCCTTACTTGGTTCTTGCTCTATTTTATTTTATTTTTTTTGGCATTCCATGATGTTCTACTACTCTGGCCTTTCTCCTACTTTTCTGGCCATTCTTTCTATAACTTCTTTGCCAGAATTATTTTTCTCTGCCCATACTGCACACATTGGTATTCCCTGGGGTCATGTTCTTGGCCATCTTCTCAGTTTGCATGTTATTCCTGAATGATCTCACCTCTGCTGTGGTTTCAACCATGGCTTGTGCCTGGATAAATCCCAACTCTATATTTGGGATACAAATTTCCATACTTCTCTCATGGGCAACAGACTCATGCACATAATTTTCTGTGGTACATATCCACTCTAGAACCCCAAGGAAGTTTAGCATGCCTTAAGCTAAACTTATCACATTCCCTCCTTCCATCCTCCAAGTTGCTCCTTCTCCTGTTTGTTTTTGTTTTTGTTTTTGTTTTCTTAGATGGAGTTTTGCTCTTATTGCCCAGGCTGGAGTGCAGTGGTGCAATCTCGACTCACTGCAACCTCTGCCTCCAGGGTTCAAGCAATTCTCTTATCTCAGCCTCCTGAGTAGTTGGGATTATAGGTGCCCACCACCACATCTGGCTAATTTTTTTGTATATTTAGTAGAGATGAGTTTCACCATGTTGGCCAGGCTGGTCTCAAACTCTTGACCTCAGGTGATCCACCTGTCTAAGTCTCACAAAGTGCTGGGATTACAGGCATGAGCCACCATGCCCAGCCTCCTTTTCTCTTTGTTTGCTTGAATATACCCCTTCTCTCATATTCCCCCAAGCCAGACATGTGGGATTCATCTTTGAGCTCTCTACTCTCTACCTATTTCCCATCCAATGAAGCATTAGCACCTGTGAGATGACGATTTAAATTCTTATTTCATCATTCTCTTTCTCTTCCTACTTATAACCCATTGCCTTACTCCATGTGGGGGCTGGGTTTCTGCAAATTTTCTAACTGGTCTCCCTGTCTCAGTCTGTGTTCTCTCCTATCTCTAACAACTAGCTTTCTATGGCCAGGGTATCTACATTAACCACAATCTGATTGTTTTTTTGTTGTTGTTGTTTTATTCGAAACTTTGACTTGACCACCTGTTGCACTTGGATAAAGTTTGAATTCATTTGCATAACATAAAAGTTCTTCACGATCTGCCTTCTCCCTTCTAGTGTCATGTCTCAGCACAACCTCCTTCTGTCATATTGAACTACATATGCTTGGAATGGGGAGAGTCCTTTCTTTGTTTCTGTGCTTCTGCACATACTTCTCACTTTTGCTGAAGTGTCCTTCCCAACTTTTCATGGCTGATTCACACATGTCCTTTGAGATTAAGCTCAGATGTCACCGTATCCAAGAAGCTTAGCAAATAATCTATTTTGGCCATTGTCTCATCTACAGATTTGTCCGGATACAAGTAACTAAACATTCCGATTTATAGCAATGGTTGATCTACCACCGAAAAGGCTGGGTTCTTATACTACATTATTTACTTAGTATATATGAAGGCATTTTTATTCTCTTCCCCAATTATCACTTTACCTCTTGTTGGTAACAGAGTTCAGCTCTCAACCCAAAGACTTGGCTGAGTCCTGGTACCATGTTAGCTCTAGTCTGCACCAATGCCTAAAAAACTAAATGCTGCCCACATTTACAATCATTTTCCAGGCAAAACTGCTACATAAAATTGTGTAGGTCGTGTACTACATACATTCACAACAGAACCTGTGTGGAGATCCTGTTCCAAGCCTCTCCTTTGTGGCAAATGATCACCTGAATTTAGAATGCCACAATATACCACTGAAGCTTCAGTCACATTAAATGAATTGGGCCCTCTTGCAAGATGAGATTTTTCAGGTTTAAGGCTTGTTGGTATTTCTTTAGAAAATTATATTTTCATTAGATAGTTGATTAGCCCTCTCAGGGATGGCCAGCAAGATACAGCAATGTGTGTTAAAACAAACAAACAAACAAAAACAATTTGCATTTTGAAGTCAGCCAGATCTGGGTTTGAATTTTTATTCCGCTAATTGTGTAGCCCCAGGCAACCTTCTTAATCTCTTTGATCTTCATTTTACTTCTTTATTGGACAGTAAAACTTAACTTACAGGGATAGCATCGTATTAAATAAGTTACCATATGTAGACCACATAGCACTGACCCTGACCAGTTTATGTTTGCTCTTCCTCCTCATCAACCCAACGGGCTTTGTGGCACAAGATGCCATAGATCAAGGTGCAACAAAGATACATATCATCTATTTACTTGACAATTCAGTCTATGTACTCATCTCATCTAGGTATCTATGACATCCAGGCACCAAAGAGGACATTGGTTATAAATTTTCTAGTTATATGTCCTAGGTTCAAAGAAAGAGGAGCTTTGAGCTAAAATTATTGCCATTTACATTTTTTGGTTTTGCTGCAATTTTCTCTTACTGTTCTCCCACTGCAATTTTCTTTTTCTTTTCGCTTACCTGCTTATTTACTGTTTTCATTGTGTGAGTTCTTAGCCAACGTCTGATTTCTCTCAGCTGCCACTGTTGCTCTCACTACCATTGCTACTATAAACATTGGGAATGATTGATTGGAGAAGTGAGAGACTTTAGGATTCTCTTACCTGTAATAATTCAAATTATTTTTAAAAACTGAAAGCAAAGCAGCCCAGATTAGAGATTCTTGAAGACACAGGGTCCACAGGATCAAAAATGGCATTTGGGAACAGGAAGGGACAATATTTCAGGGTTTTGTGAGCAAGCTGGTGGTAGAGCTGGAAGGACGTTTCAGTAGCAGATGGAATGTGGTTCCTCTGTGGAGAGAATAGCTATCATTCCTTTGAACTAATGTTCCAGGTAAATCTTTGAACAATTCATTTGAGAAAACATAACAAGGTTTTTAATAGTTAAACCTTCTCAGAAGAGCCCTGTCCAATGTTTTCCAGCCAGACCACACTGCCACATGTAAGGGGAAACTAACTTATGTTAATGTCCGAAAGGCTTGGCTCTGGGAAAATAAAAGAAACCAAAAGGCAAAAGGGTAAGTGTCAAGAAAGTTGTGAAGGATTTTTCAAGCCAGTTGAATTGCTTATGCCAGCTTTAGTCTTGAGTCCTTACTTAGCATGAAGAGGCAATGAGCTCAGTGGGAAAGACATGAATTTGCTGAGACAGAGGGAATGAATTGGAATCCCACTTCCCAGCACTATGGCAGTCACCAAGGCTGTGCATAGATATTCTAGTTCTCCCCCCTGGCCTGCAACCTAAGTTTGGCCAAAGAAATGTGAACACAGTAAGGTGAGTCATTTCTGATTGGCAGATTGAAGAGCAGATGCATCCTATTCCTTTTGCCTTTATGATACCCAATATGCCAATTCTTCCTTCTCTGTTAGCTTGGGCCCCAGAAAGTGGGATATGATGATGCAGAGCCAGCCTCCCAGGGATTCTCAATCCCACACTCAAGTAGCATAAGAGGGAATCAAACTTTTATTATTTGGTGTCCCAAAGACTTTGGAGTTGTTTGCTACTGCCACATAATTCAGCCAACCCCGATAAATACACACTTTCTGAAGATTATCAAACAAAACTCTTGCTCCTTTAAACATCATGTTTCTCATTGCTAAAATGGTAATCACTGTAAAAATAGCTACACTCATCCATGGATCTAAAATTTACACGTAAGCAGTAAATCCTCTTAACAATGGCAATTATCTTCCTTGCCAGATCTCCATTAAAAAGGATGGAAGAATTTATCTTCCTAAAGTGACTTCAGAACATATTTCCTTCACAAAAGCTATCCTTGGATTAAGAAGAATAGTACCAAAGATAACAAAAATCTCCAATGAACTTTATCATCAGGCTTTCATTAAGGAGCAGAATCCACTGCTTAAACATTGGTTGGTAGAATCTAAGGCTTAAAACTAAAGAATTTTATAGCTGAAAGGTGTCAGATCCAAGAGATTTGCATCTCATTGACCAGCCAAGTCGGAGCTGATAGAGCAGCAGAACATCTGACCAGAATACTTTCCTGTTCCCAAACCTGAGAGGACATCTTGCTACTTGCTAGGGCTCTGTGAGCCAAAGTACAACCAGGAAGCTTGAGCCTTCCATCTTGCACTACCAAATATCCATCCTCACTGCTCCTCGCTACTGGATTCTATTCTTTGCATTATAGGTGTATGTCTGTGTCCCTCAGTAGACTAAATTTCCAGACGACCTTCTTTTCTTATGGGCAGTTCCTACTGCAGTATCTATCATGGGTGGTTGCTAGGTCAAACTTGAAGCATTTCCTGTGAACGGGGACCTTACTGCATCCCAAGACTTTTCTATCTATGAAAAAAAAATGTGTCGGTACATACCAGAACAGATCTCTTTAGAATGCTCCCCTACTTCGAGTTCCCATCTCCTAAAATAAAACAGAATACTTCTGCACTCTCTTCTAGGGAGATTAGAAAGACAATTATGTTGACCTTCTATCTTCAACTCTCTCCATGGGCTCTAATGTCTAGACATCTCATCACTTTTATCCGGTCTAGACTCTAGTTTCCATAGTCCCTCTTAAAATATGGTGCATAGACCTAGTCTGTCAAGTAACATGCAATTACTTTGGTGCAGAAATGGCATTTATTATGGTAATGGTTAATTCTTCAGTGACTGATGAGATTTCTGGCTCATTACAGAGACCCAACAAATAAGACTAAATAAATGCATCCATATAAACAGTACCCTCTGACATGGTCTATGCCAGTTCATCTGAAACCACACCTTTTTATCACGACCGCAGACCTCTGTCCCACCAGTTTTCACTGCCATTTCCTTTCCTATGTGCAACCACACAGGAAAGCATCTGACTGTTCTGTGTCTTATCAAGCAATAGACTGCATGTGAGGCTATACTCAAGATCATCTTCCTAAGCACTCTATGCAGCTGCTTTGCTGGCCTCCTCACTGCTGTCGTATCCTAGGAACTATCTCAGGACCTGCCACATCTCTAGGCAACCAAAGTAGAGTCTTTCTCTGACCTAAAAAGTTCTGTCAGGTCTGTTCCTTGCCTCCTCCACACTCATCTCATTTCATTCACACACCTCCACCCTGCACCTGTGCTCTAATCACACTGCTGTCTTCTGGCTCCTTGAAGATGCCATGTTTCTTTCTGCCACAGGGCCTTTGCATATGTTTTATCTTCTGCCTGAAAAATTCTCTCTCTCCCCTCTACTCCCCTTCATTGAGTTAACCCTTGCACACATCTGCATTCAAATGTCATTTTCTCAGAATAGTCATGCCAAACCCCCACTCTAGGGCTGGATATAATTTGGTCTTCCTAGCATTGTATACTTTCTTTCAGAGAATTAATCATAGTTCACAATTATGCAGTTTTTATGTTCATCTCTTAGTTTTGTGAGTGCAGAAACTTTACTTATCTTGACCATTTCCTGGTACTCAGTGTCCAAAAGAGTGCCAGACATGTGGTAGACCCTCAAGAACTATGTGTTAAAAGAATGTGTCTGCAGCTTTCTCCTTAACTAAACTTGCAAGCCACATCAGGGTGGATAGTATTATTTTTGCAGATCATTGTGTGTACTAGGGAGGACCTACCTGGTAGCTGGCACAAAGGAGGTACTCAACAATGTACTCAATAAAGAAGGAAAGAAAGGTGAAGGGAAGGAAGAACAGGATGAAGAGACATAACTAGTAATAACACCTCCTTTACTCAGAAGGGACTCAGTTTGGACAATACATGGTCACCTTCTTTATGTCTCATTAATGTTTTAAAGATATTTTTTAGGTCAGAGAGCAAGGTATGTGAAAGAGATTAGGACTTGGAAATGTGCCTGCTTTATCTCTACAGAGAAATTACAAGTCAGTCAGGAAGCCAGATCGGACAATTCCATTTCTTATGGTCGCTAAGAAGTCATAGGAGGATTAAGGGTGCTCTGAGTCTCAGAATGGGCTCTCTCTATTCACTTGCTTGTGGAAGCCCAGATCTGATTTCTTTTTTATACTACTGGAAAACCAACATATCTTATAACACACACACACACACACACACACACACACACACACACACACGAAAGAGGTCTTAGTCCATTTGAGCTGCTATAACAAAATAACATCGACTAGGCAGCTTATAAATAACAGATTTATTTCTCACAGTTCTGGAGTCTGGGAAGTCCTAGGTGAAGGCACTTGCAAATTTGGTTTCTGGTATGGGCATTCTTGCTGTGTCCTCACATGGTGGAAGGGGTGAGGAATCTCTCTTGAGACCTCTTTTGTAAGTATCCTACTCCTGTTCATGAAGGCAGGGCCCTTGTGATGTAATTACCTTCCAAAGGCCCCACCTCCAAATGCCATCACATTAGGGATTAGGTTTCAACATATTTTTTTTTTTTTCGAAACAGAGTTAAGCTCTTGTCACCCAGGCTGGAGTGCAAAGACACGATCTAGGCTCACTGCAACCTCTGCTTCCTGGGTTCAAGTGATTCTCCTGCCTCAGCCTCCTGAGTAGCTGGGATTACAGGTGCCCACCACCACACCTGGCTAATTTTTGTATTTTTAGTAGAAACGGGGTTTCAACATATTGGCCCAAACTGCTGGGATTACAGATATGCGCCACTGGCCCAGCCAACATATAAATTTTGATGGGACATAAACATCCAGTCAATGACAGTGGAAAGCAGAGAAGAGAAATATATGACTTTTTATGTTTTCACCAATCTCCAAAAGTCATGGCCTCTGACCTGAAACTTTCCCTGTAAGTCTAGTTCATATTCCCTAGGATGAGCCTGATGGAAATCTTGAAAGAGAGAGATATGTTTGAGCCCAGATCTAAAGAAATCAAAACTATTCTGCTGTGTCCCTCTCCCTCACCTTATAACAAAGCTTTCAAAGCTGAAATTCTGAACTAGTTTGTTATCAAGTTTAATAGAGAACAGAGTTCATTCCTGACACTTAAGCTCTGGGAACCAACATAGTTCTCAGAGTCCAAAATCTATCTCCCAGTGTCCAATGTAGTTTTTATTTTTTCCCAAAAACTTCTTGCTACCTTGGACTTATCTCTCTATGTACTACTACATATATACTATAGTGATAGTTTACTGTAGCTAGGGTGCCCAGGGAGTAACTTTGACCTACTCCTTTCACATTCCAATGTGAGTTGCTAAGCACATTCAACAGGAACAGATACTTTACACACACACACACACACACACACATACCCCTTACCAATGTATCTCAGTTCCTTTGAATATGAACACCTATATGGTTACATTTAACCATAGGAATGTTTCTAGGAATAAATGTTGCCACAAATGATATATAGATGTAGTTGACCAAACATACATATCTACATTTAGGAATATGTATATATTCATATATGAGTATATCCATTCATTCATTCATTCATTCAACACATATATACCAAGTGTTTTCTGAGCCTAGCACTGTTCTAGTTGCTTAGAACATTAGTAAATAAACATAGTTTGTTTCATAAACAAACCAGAAAAATATCCCTGTCCCTCCTAGAGTTTATATTTCAGCTAGGGTGGTTTGAGGGAAGGGTAGAGTAATGATAAAAAGTAAACATAATAAGTAAATTATCTGATATCTTATAAGGTGATAAGTGCTAGATAAGGTAATTTAGATAAGCACATGGGCTGGAATGAATGGGCTACAATTTTAAATAGAATGATTGAGTAGTTATGTAGATTACATTGAGAAGCTAACATTTGAACAGAGACTTAAAAGAAGTGATAAAATAGTCCTCATAGTATCTGCTGGGAAGGGTATTTCATTTACAGGGAACAATTAGTATGAAAACACTAAGGTGGGAATGTACTTAAGATTTGTGAACAGCAGGGAATAGTTTCAAACATAACGATGGAGGGAGAAGTATTACAGCCATAGGGGAGATAGTCAGAGATTATGGGGGCCAGATCATGTAACTCACATGGATATTATATGTAGACACTGTGTATGTATGTACAGTACACATACCTGGATATGTTTGTATTTTTACTCTTAAATGTATTTTTAGACTTATATGTCTTTTCATCTAAATGCCTGTTATAAATGTATAGAGAAATATAGTGTGTTAGATTTGCCTGACACCATTTATTTGATTATGCAGATATATGCTTTATCTATGCTAATAGATGTTCACTCATGTATCTGTTGTGCAAATGAGTAAACATGTGAGCTTACAGAGTATATGTAGTATCTTGTATGCATGGATGCATGTGTATTTATATGTAATACTACTGTGCATGTCTACTAATAGCCTATATTATTTCAAATGACAGAAAAGTCTCATGAGTGTGAAATTCTGTGAGATATCCATGCATTCTTGGGTTCTCTCTGCAGACACCTGGCAGGAGGCAGAAACCCACATCATTCCTCCTGGCCATTAATGCCTCCTCCAGAGAGAACCTTGTCACCTGGCAGAAAACTAGTAAATACCAACAGGTTTCAAAGACTATAGATCTTAAGTCATGGGACTGGAGAAGACATCAAAGCCATGACCATTTGATTCTGGAAGAACATGCAAGGGTTCTATGACATTGATAAGCCATTGTCCTCATTCTGGTGTTTGGTCATTTATTACAGGAGTTTAAAGTACCAGCCTGCTCTTTGTCATATCCAACAAGATAATTTCTTTTCTTTTCTTTTCTTTTTTATCCTTTTTCTTCAACTTGTTGCTGGCAAATAAATGGCTGATACATTCAGATTTCAATTTGAGATTTTATTCTTAAAAAGCTTTGTGTTATAGGGTGAGATATGAGATTGTTTTCTCTCTCTCTCTTTTTTTTTTCCATTTTCCATACTTGCCAGAGTTGTAAACCTAAAGCCAAGTTAATTAAAGTCAATGGAGAATGTATTTTTTTTTATTAAACTTTCTCTTTCTATTGATTTTTTCCTCTCATACAAATAGTTCTCAAAATCAAAAACACTGTAGAGCAAAGAAAAGGAATAATTGGGCTCCCAAGATTATTCACAAACTCTGACACAGGATTTCAGAAGTGGCTAAACTGGCAAGATGGTGAGAATCAAGGTCAGCTAAGGACAGAGAGACCCAGCTATGTGCCAGCTAAGATTCGTAAGGTCAAATTCCCAGGTATATTTGGCTTATAAAAGCTGTGTTGGTTTCTCCATGGTGCAAACATGTGGACCATTGCAACAGCCTCCTACTTCTTCTTCTTTCCATTTTTATTCTAGTCCCTCTAACCCATTTTCTAGCCGGTAGCTGAACACATTTTCCCCAGGAATAATTCTGATGATACCATTTGTAGGATCTAAGCCTTCCTTTAGCTGAGGGTCTGCAAACTACAGCCCATAGGCCAAATCCAGCCCAATGCCTATTTCTGTAAATGAAGTTTTCCTGGAACTGTAAGGAAGAGATCTCTCTCTTTCTCTCTCTCTCTCCTCTCTTCTCTCTCATCAGTATGAATTCAAGGATTCCTACTTTATGCAAAGAGTGGTAATCTGTTACAATCATTATTTATTTTGATGCTTAAATTTTCCTAGTTTTGGACAGCAGGAGCCCCTTCAACCTGACTCTTATTTCCTTTGATTTGTTACCATATTCTTTGAGCATTTTCCTACTTTCTGTTGCCAAAAATGTATTGAGCTCATCTTATACTTTTTCTGCCTCAGCGTTAGAATCAACCCTTTTTCCATGGGACCTTGTTTTTTTTTTTTAGTGAAAAATTATATTTGGAAAGCAAGATATGGGAGCCGGGTGTGCACATTGCTACTGGAATGGCATTGTTTTTAGGTCCTTTCAGCAGTAAGAAATATATGCATGTATATACATATATTAACACATATGCATATACATACATACATATATATATATACACATCTATGTCTATTTCTACATCTATGGATATATATTTTAAAACAAAGCTGAGTTTACTCCCATATCCCCAGTTCCAATCTAACACTGCAGGTTTCTCTCTAGACTTCCCCTTTCCATATTTATAAAATCTCTTCTCCAATTATGCTCAATATTGACTCTGATATTTTAACAAACTTGAGAGCAAGGATCTTTTCTTGCCTTTGCATTCACCAGAGAGCTGCCAATGTGTTCAAAATTCAGGGACTCAATAAATCAAAGTACTGTTCTTTGGTGTCTCGTCCAGGGGCAACCTTGGCTTTAGCAACAAAACTATAGACTAGAGAATTTTCAAGAAATCCAGAGGCTAGTCGTGTGCCTCACTTTCTGGCTCTGCTTGTGACAGGAGGTCTCTTTAACTGACACTACGGGCTTCTCAAAATGAGGAATGAAAAAAAACATTCTCAAAGTCTCTCTGAGACTCTCCAGAGACAGGTGCTATATAAATTTAAAGTGTAATGATTGTTGCTGTGTAGAAAAAATGCTCTCCATCCATCGTGTTCTACAATAGATGGAGAATGTTTTCCAGGATCACTGCTCTTCTCAGGCTTCTAAACAGGTAAAACAGCTAAATATCGCATTAGATGTGATGGCATCAGTCAAAATGAATTATAAACAACACTCAACTCTCTTATTTTTAAAATTTCTTTTATTTAAAAAAATGCAGCATAACATAGGAAATACACATGAACCTATCTTGTTACTTAAAGTAGAGAATGCTTTCAGCTCAGGTCAGAAGGGGCATGCTCTCTAGGGTGAAACAACAGATAATAAGCCAGAAGTGTCCAGGTGCCCTCAACTGAAGATAACTCTGTCTTTTCTTCAGTTTGCAGCATCACAGAAAATGATGCTCTCTCCTGCCAAGTCCCATCTTTTGGAAGAAGGAAACTGATTAGATCCTGGAGGTTTTCATAAATGCATCAAGTGACTTTCTCAGCATCATCTGAAACAGTAAGTGAAGAATAAAGACTCAAAGAATGCTACCCTCTCCATTTACCTAGCAGCTGCTTTCTGGCCTCCAGATATAGGTTTCTTAAACCATGATTATTTATTGCTGGCTACATTTCAGTCCATTAAACTTAGAGACTTATATAGATATAATCTGTTTCAAGCCCTGCCTAGGATGATACAGAGTAGCTAACATAGAAGGACCTTTAAGAATCTTCTTGCCTAATTGCATCTCTTTAGATATGAGACTTGTACAAAACAAGTTCCACTCCACCATGCTTTACTTCCTCTCTTTTGTGATTTGTCTTCCTGATTTAAAAGCTGTATCTTGGTTAGAGGTCAGCGCTGGGTTTAGCTACTTTTCAAGATATCACAGTTCCTCAAAATAATTTTTGATTAAGAGAGAATGATATACTAAGATTTTGCTCTCAGTCTCACACTGCATGCTTGGCATAGTGGAAAATGCATTAAAATGACTCTCATTCTAGCACTGCCACCAACCAGTTGAGTGATCCTAACCTTTCTGAACCTTAGTTTCCACATCTTTGAAATGAGGGTATTGGATTAAAATATCCAATTATTCCACAAAAATGTATTGAACAAAACAGAAATCCTCTCCCCCAACCTATTTTATTTGACACATGACCTTGAGCAAATTACTAAGCCTATCTGTAACTCAGTTTTCTCATCTAAGGAACGATGAAAGTACCTACCTCATTGCTTTGTTGTGAGGATTGAATGAGATGCCTGCACAAAGCACTTATAACAGTAATTGGCATATATGGCAAGTGCTAAATAATTTCTTGCTGCTATTATTATTACAGTTATTATTATTGTGAGGTTTGTTTCTGAGGATAAAACGAAGAAACTGAGGCCAGCACCAAAATAATCCAATGCAAGGGAATTTATTCAGGCTCCCGGGTGAGGTTCTGCAGTCTGGACAGGAGGGACCGGAGAAGTTGCACTGACTATTTTTAGACAGGGGGTTTTATAGGGAGTGAAACAGCTCAATTGGTTGAGGGAGAGCAAGACTGCTATTGGGTAAGTTACAAGCCTTGACCTAGGACTTGGCTTGTTATTGGTTGGAATTACTTGCCTGCGATTGGTTGTTAAAACTCGGCTGCTATTGGTTGTTAGGGCTTAGCTGCTATTGGTTATTAAGAAGCTATGGTTGCAGCACCTTGTTTGCATACTGGGCTCTTTAAGAGAAGACCAGGCTGTGCGAGCAAGGGAGAAGGGAACATGCCCGAGCATGTCTGAGTTTGCTCGGGGCTTGTAAAAGGGAAAAAAGTGGTGGGGGGAGGGTGCGTCTGAGCTCCCAGCAAGGCAACCAGCCTTACATTCCGACCTTTTGATGATAGATAGAGGGCGCCGCTCTTTCTGACTACTTCCTGCTGAATAGGGGTGAAGTAAGGGGGACAGGTCAGTTGGCTGGTGCCTCGACTGAGAGCCGGACGAAGGGATGAAGCAGCATTT
>CAUYQU010010198.1:0-16383 GCA_963574635.1 Cheracebus regulus | reverse complement strand
CTTGGGGTTGCTCTTCTTGAGGAATATCTTTGTGGTGTTCTCTGTATTTCCTGGACTTGGATATTGGCCTGCCTTGCTAGGTTGGGGAAGTTTTCCTGGATAATATCCTGAAGAGTATTTTCCAGCTTGGATTCATTCTCTTCCTCACACTCTGGGAGCTACAATCCTGAGCTGCAGCTAATCGGCCATCTTGGATCTCTCTCCTACAACATATTTTTAAGTAAGTATAGGTACTGGAAAGTACTAATCAAGCATTAAGAAACCACTTTACAGTTATACATTTCACCACCCAAGTTCAGGTAAATATACACTGATAATCAATTACTTCTCCATAGATGTGATGAGAATTGTCAGGTTTTAGCCCAAACTGAGGTCTGAGGGAAGTCAGCAGGCAGGTGGCAGGTAGCTGAATAAACACTCAAGGAATTTTAACAGTTCCACATGGCTTCATTCTCTCTCTCTGGGTGTGAGCCCTGTGCACAGTTGTCAGAAGTGTATATTATACCTTTTACAGACAACAGTAGCTCAGAGCTGAGTCTGAGCATACACACACAGGTTACATCATGAACAGAGTTGTGTGTCTGCACTCCAAACCCACTGAGTCATACTAGACCAGATGTTTACCTTGGCCTATTGTTGACTGAAGCACATCTATTTTCCTAACAAGAATCAAGAGGTCCTGTTATTGATAAAGCATCCATGAAAAAGGTACAATTAATGTGTATGAAATAAGGCACAATTCTAAATGTTGAGGGAAAAGATAAAAATTAGTGTGCTTCTTCCAATTCCACACTTTGGAAAAGAACCTAGGCTCAATTTTCTCTTATATTCCACACAAGTTAGAAATGGTAAACACCTATGCCAAATGGCATAATTATGGCCAAAGTGGTACTGGGTCTTTTCTCCAAGCTAGAAAACATTCATCATGAACAAAGTGGCATTTCAATGCCTCTCACCAAATTTCAAATGCAGGGCTTACATATTTTCATACTCAGAAGTGATTCAGGAATGGTCTTTCTTTTTCTTCATCAAGAGAACATCTGAAACTGTGGTATTCTATTTGAAGGAAATTCTGTTTCTGGATGAACTAGTGTGATGGGTAAGTAGTCAGTTTCCTGGCAGCTCAGCTCTTGACAAATCACGGCAGCAAACAGGAGGGTAGATTAAGCACAATGCCAATCTCGGGGAGAAAAAGCCTGAAGATTCCATGGGGGCACTTTGGGCAGGGTCTAGGAGAATCCCAGGGACATGCTGAGAGATGCTAGTGGAAATTTTGCAGTAATCTGAGGGTCCCTGGAGTCACTTCACCAATGGGTCTTAGGAAGTACTAGCAGAAGCTGCTGGACATTCTTGAAGAATGCTAGTTAAGTTGTTTATATAAGCTTTTCAGTTCTGAGAAGGGACCACCATCCTTCTTTTTAGTCCCCAACTCCCTGGCCAAGTTCACTTGGTGCTAGTACATCAGATTTCTAAGTATGCTTCATAGCAGAAACCTACCCTCCCTACACCAGACCTGGGGCACAGTCAGTGCATTGCATCTTCTGAAAGGAATTGTAATCAAGGACTCGGGAAACACTGGCCAGCCATGCTCTTATGTATATCTGCATTTCTAACTAGGTACCATCAATGAAAGGCTTCTTTATCATAGGCCCTCAGGTGAGGCCAACCCTAGATACCTCTGTTTAGAACTCCTTAGCAGGGAAGGAGGGAGCCCTGAAGAAAATTATTTTCCATTCTGACTCAATACTCATTATTTTTTCACTCCTGGCCTTTCTACCTTTCTCTACTCAGCACCAGGGTCCATAAAATTCCAGAAACCTTTTCTCATGGTCCTTTTGGCATTGAGATAATTTCCTTAATCTGTGCTGACACATCTGGCCCTTTCCCATTGCCATTCGTGAGAAAAATGGAACAGTAGGGGAAATAGCACCTTATTATAACTATTCCAGTAAGGTAATAAAGCCTTGGCTGTTATTTTCATTTTGCCTCGTTGTCTTCAAGCTATTATCCTGACATCTGGCTTTTTCTCTCTCTCCAGTTCAGCTCTTGACAATGGGATTGGGTAGATGAATCTCCATATTCTCTCTCCCTTTTTGACTGTGGTAATCTGATAAAAATATTTGGGGCTTAGGTAACAAGAATACTCAATTTCATTGCTTTTGCTAGGTTAGGAAAAGAAGACTAGATAACAATTAAGTTTTCTATGAAAGGAAACAGAGCAAGGAATAAAAGAAGGAAAGAAGGAAGAAAGGAAGGAAGAAAAGAAGAAGAAAAGCAAGTAGATTTGTTTCTTTTAATGAATACCACTGTTTAATAAAATAAAGTTATACAATATTTGAGATGATAACAGAAAGGGTAATCTAATCTTCCTCCTATACACAGATATACATTTATCAATCATGATCAGATTGGAAGAATAAGGTATCCCACTACAAAGGCCAATAGAAAATCTCATCTTAAATATACAGGGTTCTAAAAAGGAAGCAAATATGTATAAGAATAAAATATGGGATTACATCTTAGCCAACAATAAATTGTGTGCATAATTTTAAAGTATACGTTTCCACTAATATGAGGAAAATAAGTCACTGTACCATACTATTTTGTCATCCATGCAGCACAAAGCATTATGGCAGAATTATGTTCACAAAATACTTGATAAGCACTCCTGTGAATAGTTTAGTGTGGTATGGATGAGGGGCAGTATAAACAAAAGTTTCCAGGCCAGGCATGGTGGCTCATGCCTGAAATCCCAGCACTTTGGGAAGTTAAGATGGGCAGATCACCTGATGTTGGGAGTTCGAGTCTGGCTTGGCCAATATAGTGAAGCCTCATCTCTACTAAAAATACAAAAAATGAGCCGGGTGTGATGGTTCACACCTGTAATCCCAGCTGAGGGACAAGAATCACTTGAACCTGGAAGGTGGAGATTGCAGTGAGAGAGTGTCACTGCACTCCAGCATGCACAACAGAGTGAGACTCTGTCTCAAAAAAAAATTAAAAAAAAAAGAAACCCAGAAAGGACTTCACTTCATTACTCAAATTTGTGAGTACCTACTCTGTAATCTGCATTTTGTATTTTTCTTCTTTCTACTTCACATTGAGATTTTTAATATTATACTTCAACTGTTTTATTCTAGATTATATTGTATAATCTGAGTATATATTCTATAATATTCATTTATTTCTATATTCTACTTCACATTGAGATTTTACATATTATTCCTCAACTGTTTTATCTAGATCATTTTTCAGGATATTGTAAAGTCCAATCTTTATCCAAGATTACTATCTTTTTTCTTACAAGTAACACTAGTTTCTAAGTGTGTGGCCTCCACCTCAGAATATGCAATCTCTATACTTTTGATACAGGCAACATATAGTGGGGGTAGAAAATAAGTTCATTTTGTCTCTTCGTCTGTCTGTAGAATCCTGAAAAATTCAAGATGATGCATTGTATAGCTACATAATAGTAAAACAGATGATTTTAAAAAGAACAAGTAGATAGACCCCGCTAATTAGACTCTAGTGAACAATAACACATCAAAGAAAATCATTGATGAGCAGAAGAGAAGAAAGAAGGAACACAGCCCTGACAGCTTCTGCAATAGAGAATTCTGTCTGAAGTCCTTGCCATAGCAACCAGATGGAGGCAGCTAATGATAGGAGACTTACTGTCTTGCGGGCTTCAAATAAAATGATAGTGAAAACTTCTGCAGTAGTTACTATTGACAAGGGTCATTGGGAGTGACTGGAGTTATAGTGGGACAATAGATGTCAGAGCTAACCTTCATTCTGAAAATTATCTTATAGTGTATCTGTGTCTATCTACTTCTAGATATATTTTATTGAATATTCAGTCATATCCCATACATTTTCAGCGTGTTTACTTTCAGAGATCTATTAATCCACTATTTCTAATACATGTTCCTTTTAACAGTGTCCAGATTCTTCACCATTAGAAAAATTATGTTGACACACATTAGGTTTATAACGTAAATATATATTACATATATGTTACAATTGAAGTCTTTAAATTAGATCACCTTCCAAGTATATTTTCCTCCCCGAATCACATTGTAGTTTCAATGTTTACTCTATAAATGGACTTTTGCAAATAAATAATAGATGAAAATTAATGTTATTCCAAATGGGCACAAATCAATTTAATTCAATATCTGAGAGGATTCAAAGTATGCATCTTCCTTTAGCTACCTCCTACAGTACAGATATTGATTTGCACAGCCTAACCATCATAAATAATTTGATTTGAATCCATAGGCACACATTTGAAATTTTATTTCTCTCTTATTTTGTGATATGAATGGGTCATAACTAAATCTTCTCTTTTGTGCTATAAAGCCTGCACATTTTTTAAATCACAGATTCTCTGAGTTGTCTTTCTTCCGAGGCTCAGTACTGTGCTTTCAGTTACTCCTGAAAGTCTCAAAGACTGCCATGATCTTTGAGATTAACCTAATAAAATAATATTTCTCCACCCAAATATTTATTGTATATTTTCCTCCAAATTTTTTTATTTTAGGACTGCATTATTCTGACAATGCATTTTTATGCTAAAATAATATCCTCCATGATAGAACTCCACTCTTTGTAGTGCTGAATGCCACACTTATTAAAACTGAAAAACATCGGAACTAAGTGTTTTCAAAAACTAGAAAACATATATTTTACTGATGCGGTCTAAACATATAATTTTAATATAAATGTAAATGTCTTTCATATAGAATACATATAAGAAGCTTTGTTCATACATTCATATCTTCCTATATCCTTTCACCAAACAAGAATTCAATCTCCTAGTTAGCATGTTAGACACAGGAGTTACAATGATAAACAAAACATTGTCCTTGTCCTTGAGATACTCAAAGTCTAGTGAAGAGAAGCAAACCAGAATGAAAAAAAAAAGGAAATTATAACACAATGTAGTTAGTTTTGCAAGAGTACGAATGGTAGTTATAATGTCAAATGTCATCTATTGATGTTGCAAAATTGCTTGTACATATTTTTTGAGAGGCAAAGTGCTAAAAGCACAAATTTTATGTAAGAAATAAACAATTTATGAATTCTAGATCAGAACATTATTTTCTGAAATTTTCTTGACTAAGCTAAATATTATTCACAACTGCCAATAATCATATCTAAAAAATAATATCATGGCTATCTGCCATGCACTGCATTAAACAATTTATGTGGGTTTTCATGTTTCATAAAATCCTTAAGCAATAAATCGTGTTTAATATTTATGTGACTATAATGTTTATAATATTAAATTAATATTTATGATTAAATTTAATATTCATGATTAATTGTGATTTGTGTGATGTAATTAAATTGAATTTTTAGTTTAATATTCATGACTAACTCATAGTATTAAAAGTTTTGCAAACCACAATTTACAAACAATCTTGAGAATAGTTTTCTTTTGTAAGAAATATATATGGTAAATAAACATACTGATTAGTTATGTGACATAATTAAAATTATAGTCAACACTTTTAGATAAAAGCAAAACATATTATTTATAGCAAAGAGCAGAATAACTGAACTTAGCCTAAATTTGAATGATCACATTGATATAATTATATGTAAAATAAGTAAGTACAAGGTGTTCACTCTCAAGGGAAAATGAATCCCAATATTACACTGTTAAGAATTGAGAAGAATGTGAGATTTTATCCTGCTTGCAAGTTCACAAGTTAGCCCATCATAGTTTCATGCAAAATTGAGATGCCACTAGAACTGAGTCTGCTGATTTTTAAGAAATCAATTTTATTTTTACGTTATTAAAAATACAGAAATGCATAGCCAATGTTCTACAAATACAGCATTTACATTTGATAAGTGAAGTTTTCAGTTTCCTCCCACCTTGTTAGTCATTATATTCCACACTGACCCCCATCCAAGTGAGAATATTAGGCCAGAGTCATAAGCCCTCCATGGACAGGTATTCTATTTCAACAAGGGCATGGCAGGAAGCTAAGAACTGCTCTTCCAAAGATGTGTACAATACCTGGTAATCGTATCTGGAAGGATGCAAGGTGAAAATCTTACGGGGTGCTTCTGGCTGCAGGTTGCCTTTCTTTGCCAGACACTCCAATCAGAATCTCCAGTCACAGAATTGTCTCCAATACTCAGTGTCCAATATGGTGATGGGCCTCCTTTTTTAGGGGTAAAGGGCTGAAGACACAATTTTTCTTTGGGGAGGCACTGAACACTGTGAGTCTACCCACATCATCTCAAAAAAGTTTGCTTGTCAAACAGGCCCTCAGAATTTTCTCAGGGCTTATCAACCACCGCTTCTGGAGTAAGTGTGATAATAATACAGTCAGGACATTGCAACTGAGGCTTCTTTGACATGTTGACCAACAGGACATCACCTATGTTGTGGAAGCTTTGACACAGGACAGAGAGGCATTCCACTAAATTTCATCCGTTCATTAGTGGCAAATACCAGGAAAATGTGTTCCATTAGCACTTCTTTACCTGAAGCTCTTTCCAAACAGAAAATTGTCCTCTGGCACTTCTAAGATAGGATATACAAACATAGGACACATCAATCCATACTCTACATTTACATGTAGACACAACAACAATGCATTGAAATTAACCCAAGGAACTCCACCTACAAGGTCATGTTACTTTCTCGTCACAATATTTTATTATTTTATTTAATATTTACTTTTTTTTTCTAAAGACGAAGCCCACAGCACAATAGCCATTGTAAACCTGTTTCGTCCCCCAAACGCATTAACAATGATGCATAGGTAACCTCGTGGATGTTCTATAAATAGTGGGTTTGTGTCACAGCTGAAAAACCACATGTTCAGGAAATCCAGTCTTCTAAAGAGGGCTGCTAGTAAACCTGTTAACCCTTTGTCTGAGAGGAAAAGACATTATCTTTATTATTATAGTCAGGAAACAACTTTTTTCACTGCCCTGGAGGGAGATACCATATCTTCCAACATTGTTTGCTATACAAACAGCTGTGACAAAAATAGTACAGATCTAAAGCTGCAGACTTGCGGAAACATTACAAACCCATGGAGATCTACGTAGAATGGGAGACAGTATTCTAAGTTAGAATTTTCCATGGACTATTTTTTTATGAATATGTTTTTTTCACAGAAATGTGTAAATTCCCTGAAACGTAATTGAGAATCTATATTTGTCAAATGAATGAAGTGTCATTGATTCAGATGTGTATTTATAGTAGAAGATAACATTTATTTTATAATTGTAGTGGCATCAGTAGTCTAAAATGTATAAGAAGCTCCATAGTTAAAAAGTATCCAATTAGACATAATCTATTAAGCTATACTTTGTTTTGGTCATCATATGGTTAAAATGAAGTGGAAATGAAGAAAACCCATCATAGTAAGTAGAAAAATTTCATGGTAAATGCTGAAGCAAATGCATTTTTAGTTTAGAGAAGTAAGTGTGAAGTGGAAACAATAAAATATTTTTTCTAATAAAGAAAGAGTATTTGCAAAATTAGTGAGAACATAAATATCCAGATTTGAAGAAATAAACTCAAGCAGAAGACTTATTGGTTTAAAATGAAGATGGTTTATAATAATAATATTGAGATGTTATAAAATATTGTGGTTGGAGACCAATAAGATAAACTCAAACACAATTATTACCTGTAGAATCATGACTAAAACCTTCAAGTTAGACTTTAAACATGCTTTCCAGAGTTATTTTTTAAATATTTGACTACATATTATTTAGCTTTCTTAATATGACCTAAGCTTCCAAACTGTTTCCTAAGTTCTCACTCTTCCTTCCATCTATAAACACAGTCACGCTCCAGCTCTGTTGAAATCCTCACACTGCTCCAAGGACAATTTGAAAGGACAAGTTCTTAATGAAGTAAGTCTTCATTGATAGTGTTCCTCTCTAAAACCCACAGAATGTATTTTTATATTCTTATTAGGTTTTTTCTCCCTTTAGTACCTCCTCTCTTGCCCCACCCCCTCTCCCTCCCTCCTTTTCTTCTTTCCTCTCTCTCTCTCTCTCTCCCTTCAACAAGAATATAGCTCTTTCAGTACTGTAGAAGAAACTGTTGTTTTACATTGTTGGATTACAACATAAAAAAAATCTGGATGGGTTTTTAATGGCAAGTTACTACCCGTTTTATTACATGTTGATTGAAACGGATTAAAAATATTGTTTTATTTCTTTTTATAATTTTAATGTACCTTGTCTTCAGATGGTTAAGATAGCATTTAGTATTGGACTTTAACATACATCAATGTTTTTATATTAAAAATTAACAAGTAGAGATAAAGCCTTTGGTATAATTTAGAGCTAATATTAACCTTCGAAATAAGTAACTAAATGATTTTAAGTAGCACATTCTTTTGAACAATTGACAAATAGTATTTATAAGCAACAAGAGAAAGCATACAAAATAGTATTTTGTTAAACCTAATAAAAGCTCACAATCAAATGGCAAATTACAAGAAAATGTAATATTGTCGTATTAGACCATTCTCACACTGCTACAAAGAAATACTCAAGACCGAGTAAATTATGAAGAAAAAAATGTTTTAATTGGCTTATGATTTTGTAGCTAAAGGAAGCATGGCTTGGGAGGCCTCAGGAAACTTACAACTGTGGCAGAAGGCAAAGGAGAAGCAGGCACATCTTCACATCTCTAGAGCAGGAGGAAGAGAGAGGAAAGGGAGGTGCTACACACATTTAAACAACCAGATCTCCTGAGAACTCACTATCACCAGAACAGAAAGGGGGAAATCTGTTGCCATGATCCAATCATCTCCCACCAGGTCCCTCTTACAACACTGGGGATTAACATTTGACATGAGATTTGGACAGGGACACAAATCCAAAGCATATCATTTGTGTCAACCACTCTTTTCAGAACATTTGAAAGGTCTTTCAACTTTTTAAAACTTTGGACTAAGCTCCATAGATGTGTGAAACTAAAAATGTATTTCTATATGGGATTTTATATTTCTTCATGAAACTAACCTAAGACTGGAACATGGTTTGTATTCTGAGGAGAACTCAGTAAAACTTATAAAATTATGTAGAAGATTCATATGTGAAAAATTTACTGACAGATGGGATTTAGGGAGCACTCAGTGTATATACAACTCTCTGAATATTAAATCTAATCCTAGTTGGAAATTGCATTTTGTTCCTCAATCCTTTATGACATCATTAGGTAATAGCTATATATTTTATCTAGATTGGCACTGTCTTAATCCAATAAAAATAATATAAAGTAGTGTTTCTTAAATTTCCAGGTAAACGATGGAAAGGACAGCAGCCCTAATATAAAGAAATCTCTCACCTTACGTTGTGTATTTGCAAGAGGACTCCAGAGAAAGAAGTGAGATGTTTTTATTGCTCTACTTGTCAGCAATGATAAATGCAAGTGGGAGAAATAATTTGGGGCCTATAAGAAACATCCCTGAAGAATACAAACTTGGTTAAATTTTTGAGCAACAGTTTAACCTATTACTTATTGAAAAAATATTATCAGATAAATAAAAACAGTTTACAAAAATTGGACAAAAACAAAAGAAACATTTTAATAAAAATCTACTCGTCTGTGTGTGTGTGTGTGTGTGTGTGTGTGTAAGATTTCAGTTAAGTTAATCTGTACAAATAACCAAAAACCAAAGTATTATTCCTAAAAACTGTCCATTTTTAATTCATAAAATATGATAATTGAATTGATTTTACAATAATAATATATGTACTAACAAAATGCTCAAGACCAAAAGTAAAATATAAACTGAAAAAAATTCCAGTCATATACATTAACACTAACTCAGAAATATTCAGTACATCTATCTATCTGTATATATATGTAAATCAAAATTTTTTAAAATATGGGGAACAATGGGGAGAAATGCTTTCTAAATATTGGAATAATTTTGTAAATAATGGAATAATATCCACAAGAGATAGACAGCAGTCCACCCAAGATTGATTTATTTGGTAGCTGCAACAAAGGAGGGTTTCCAAGAGGAACCATTGGACTTCTTTCACCTGTAAATGAAAGGGACAGTATTGATATAGGATTTGGGGAAGGGTGTGTTTTGGGCAAAATATAATAAATTAGTGCTTTGATAGTCCTGGGAAAACTGTGCTGTGTGTAAAAAGTTTAATATCAGTTACTGGATCCTGAGTGGAATCAGGTCTTATTTTTCTTGGAATCTAAAACGTTAAGATAAATTTGCACTACTTTGTTTGGAAACCCCTAAACTGAAGTCTTGTGCCTAGACTGGAAATGGAGGATGCCTCTCTGTGTCAAAATGACTCAGATCCTTCAGGCCAGAGTGGAGTGTGCCAGTATTTTATGATTGCAGGCAGCAATGTCTCCAATAGCCTATGATTTTAGAAACTATTTTCTCAGCATTACATCTTTTTGTTAGTTAACAAAAATGGTATTTACAAGTTTGCAACAGAATCCTGAAGTAGACACATTTTAGCAAACATATTTGATTACTTTCTGTATTTAACAAAATAAAAGAATGCCAAATGGAAATGTAGCTAAAGATGATAATGTTAGTCATAATTTCTCCCTCAGAATAAGGGAAGTATCGATTCATTGGCTTCTACTATTGAATCTTACTGTGGAAAAATCAAAGGTCAGGTTGATATTTTCCTTTAATTGACATTTTTCCTCCTATGCATAGGACAACTCTTTTTTTTTTTTTTTTTTTTTTTTTTTTAATTTTTGGTGTCTTCATGGCATTCCAAAGAATTTTAGTGTTTATTCCACCTGGTCAAGGGTGTATCATAGCCCTGTATCCCTATACAAATATAATTTATGGCTTCACACTGGACCCTTAACTAAGCATTGGCCTGGAATTTATCTTTTCATCTAAACATTAGCCTATTTGTTTTGCCTGCCCTACTTGACTCAACTTACTTTCTCCAGAAGGACCTATCTACTTACCCAAAGATGGATGAGATAAAAGTACTTGTATTTTTATATCTTGTTTTCAATAGTTTGCAATGGAAGAGGATCTTTTCCTAGGTATCTCAGTTTGTCTTCCTCCTTTCCAAATGATCATGTGCTATTTGCTATCTTTGTTTGGGTGTTAAGTTCTGCAGAGCCCTATCTTATTTTGAGAGAATGATTAGTTCCATGAACATTTAGTCATTTTGTCTTTCTAGTTTGCTTACTTACCATTAAAACATACTTAAATGAAGAGTTGAGGGACCAACTCCTCAATTTTGGGGAACTTCCTGGTGAAGCAGAACCCACTTCTGGTCTTCCTGGATATTTTTATTTTTTTCCTGAGCTGACTACTTTCCTTTCCCTTATCTTGAATTTAGGGTATGTTAATTTGTAATACAAGGATTTAATCAGCTTGCCTTTTTTCCCAAACTTTATTTCTGTGATGTTAGTGTAGAGACATAAGCCAGAGATCTCTGCTAAAATATTCTCTTTCCTTGGTCACTTGCATGAGTTTTGGAAGCATTATTTTTCTGTGGTAGATAATGACTTTCATTATTTTGTTGTTGCTACTCTTTAAAAAAGGGGCCCAGGAGCAGTGGCTCACACCTGTAATGCCAGTACTTTCGGAGGCTGAGGTGGGCCGATCACAAGGTCAAGATATCGAGACTAACCTGGCCAACTCTACTAAAAAATACAAAAATTAGCTGGGTGTGGTGGTGTGTGCCTGTAGTCTGAGCTACTCAGGAGGTTAAGGCAGGAGAATCACTTGAACCCAGGAGGCGCGGGTTGCAGTGAATAGAGATCATGCCACTGCACTCCAGCGAGACTCCATCTCAAAAAAAAAAAAAAAAAGGAGGAGGGGGCACATGTGGGAGTATTTTATTTGATGGGAAATGTAGAGATTATCTGAAATTAAATACTTCTTGCTTCTTGACACAGATCCTAATTCATAACATATAGGGGATTAAAGGTTTAATGTTGTTTAACAAGATGGAGTTTTATTTTTGTTATCAAGACTGTTGGTATGTTTTACATATTTAAATGAATCTTTTATATTATATTCTTCCTTGTCTAAATTCTAATTAAAGTATGTAGAATTTTAAATCCAATAAATAAAAAGTATAAATACAGTTTCTCAACACCAATTTTGTTAGTAGCCTTTGTAATAAATATAGCTCTCTTACTATTTCTCAAGTGATTTTAAAATGTTTAAAATATATGTTATAATTATCATCATCATGCTATGATATATTATAGATAGCAGATATGGAGTGAGAACCTGATAAAATATTAGAGTATCTGAATTTTGAAATGGAATTAACATACAATAGAAAATATATTTTCACATATAGTAACCAAATTGCTAAGAATTATCCAATTTTTAAGCAGTTGCCAATTATAGTATTAATTAATCAGTAATTTCTCATATACCTCTTTTATTTTATTGAATAGTACTGAAACTTTACAAAGATTTTTATCCCATTATCATATCCCATCAACCTTTTTTTCACTCACATGGTTTTGCTTTAACATTCACTGAAGTGTTCCAAAAGACTTATTTTTTTGCTAAGATTCATAATAATTTCTGAAGTAAATCATACAATATGTGTAAAAGTTATGAACTGCTTAATAAACCTGTGCGTTCTGATTTTTCTCCCCTTCTATCCCTTTTCTCACAGACCATATATGTATTCTATTATTATGAAAACATTTGTAGAAACAATTGTTCTATTATGTGTTTTCTTTCTGTTTTAGCATTGTGGTTCTTTAATATAGTCTGAAGAAAATGAATACTATTTTAGGCTACTATGCAGAGAAGTGTGTCATTTTTATCTAATCTTCTTTTGATAATATGCCTAGATCTACCTCTGAAATTCAAATAAGAAATCTTTAAACATCTTTGATTTTAATTCTCAGAAACCACAAAAGTTTTTAATCCCTTTATTTTTGTAAGTTTGTATACTTGGCATAAATTTCATCTTATTCTAAATATGCAATTACATGGTATCAAATATTCATTTCACACTATATATAGCATCTGCCTTCCCACCTCCACTCTCATTCCTAGCCCTAAATTTCGTTGGTCCTCTTCTCTTGCTTATAATCTTATCTATGGGAACTCAGATATTCCCAATGATATTACTTATTTTTTTGGTTTTCTTTTTTAATCCAGAAATGGTCTCTGCTGGACTATCTCTCTGTGTTTCTATGTTAAAGCTCCTTCAGAAGCTCACTGACCCGTTTCACTAATTCTTTCTGATAAAATTTTCCCAATGTTTTTGTTCCGATTAATTTGACAATATACTGTTTTCTGTAGATATGCATAGCATTGCTTAATATTAAAGAACTTTCAGAATAACAATATTCCAAATAACATTTTCACAAAGTTATATTAAATTGTATATTATGTCCTTTACATCAGTATTGTGGGAAATGAATGTTTTTAATCTTGCCTTGTTTTTATTTTATAAACATTTTCATATATGACTTAGTTTTATTATATAACATAACTTCCATTGAGTTAATAAGTTTAAGTTTAAGTGCAAGAACTATAACAAACCAGTAAAAAGGAAAAGAGAAAGCTGAAAATACTTGTCCTGTACTTTTCATAGGATATTGCCTTACATGACCACATTTCAACCTATAGCATTATATTTAGCAAACAAACTTCTTTTTAGAAATTGCAAATATTCAATACACATTTTTAATGATATTGGAAACCAGGAAATGATGAAAATGACACAATCAATGAATTGAAATGGTAAATTTCAAAAACTGTACAAGGTAAAAGCCATTAATTTATTTTGGATTATCTCTTTATGAGGTTAAGAAATTTAGTGGCTTATTTTCATGCAAAGTAGGATTTATACGAGAACAACGGTAGTGGAAAGTATAGCAAAAAAATTAAATCAAAAAGAAAAATTAAGTCATAGGCCTTAAAAATCTAAGTGTTCTTACCATACATAGGTCATTAATAAATCATATATTTTTAATTGTTCTGAGGTAAAAGAGGCTGCACAATGAAAATTTTAATGAAGTTAACCAGAAAACATAATGATAATATGAATATTTTTAGTTTTGTTTTCCAGAACCTGGTAACTCTAATTTTATTCTGAAATTCTCAAAAGCTTAAACTAAATAACTAAATTAATTAAAATAAATTAATATCTAAAGTACACTAATAACCTAAGGGGAAAAAAGTACAATGATAGCTGGGCAAATTTAAAAATTAATTTATGTTTCTCTCTTACCTCCTCAATATAATTTTGTTATGTACATGCATTTTTTTCTCAATAATATAGTTTAATATAAAACATGAATCTTTTTTTACTCTGAAGTAATAGACTATACTTTTCAAAATAAATGTCTTCTGAAGTGTCAATGCTTTATATATTACACCAAGAGATTTTATCTCTGTATTAATATATATTTAAAATTTTTAAAAAGACTTAAATGTGTAGTGGATGAAGAAAATTATATTCTTTTCAAAAACAATGTTTGGGATATTAACATCTTCAAAACATTACAAATGATATCTTTATGCTTCTCTGCATAAGTTAAGAGAAAAAGTCAATGTTGGGTTTAGATTAATTTTTTTTTTGCTCTCTACCTAAGTACTAATATTCCCAGGTATAACCTTTAAACATGCCAGTTGGCTATATTTAACTTTATATAGAAAAAATAAAAATTTAAACAAATTGAGAAAATTAAGTTTATCAAACAATTCTTGTTTCCCCTTCTACATACATGTTTGGACTGTGTTTTACGTGTTTTAAGAGAACATAAAAATATAAACAACTTCTTATAATATTCCAAATTTAGAGCCAAAATTTTAAGTCAGGTATGTGATAGGGTGTTTTAATTTGCCACTTCCAAAAGAAAGTACACTTTTCATTTCTACTGTTTTGTTCTCTTTCTCCAGAATGAGACTACAGAAGGAAACTTTATCAGGAAGCCTCTGTTAATAAAATAGGATTTCAGTTTAAGAAACAAAACTGAAACACATATAGACAGAAGAATTACAATAAGGACTATAAATGCACTTTAATACTGATTTCATTTCCTCCTTTTAGTAATCAAATTGCTTATCTCCCAAGCATTGACTAGGCTTCCACTTACTTTCTGTCATCTAATGAGCAGAAACTAAGTTATGATTAACATATCATTTGGACAATGCAAGGAAAAATCAAACCTTTTAGAATAGTGGAAAAGTAAGACAAAATAACCTAGGTACCTGAATGACCTCATGGAATAGAACTGACTACCTGATTGAGACCATCTGTCTAAGTGACCTTAGCATGAGAGGAAAATAAAATTCCATATTGGATCTATTGTTTGGGAATAATTGCTAATAAACCTAAAAATATATTTATTAATGACTATGTAAAGAAGCTGTAACATATCATGGAAATGTTTGCAAATTAAATGCTATAATTAGAGTTTTTAAATTTTTTCTTATAATTAACTATTTACATTGATATCCCAAATCAGTCTTTATGGGATTATTAGCTAGCTTTCTAGAGAACTCAAGATGTATGTATTCCTTAGTAATATACCATTATGAAGTCATGTTCTGCCACGGACTAGGATATATACATTCCTCACACTTATAGTTCATTAGGGCTCCTCCATTGGGAAAAAGGGAAGGATGAAAGGAGGGGAGGGCATTAATGGCCTTGAAGGAAGGAGGCCTCATGGCCTAATTAACCTCTTGAGGTCTCCACCATATAGTACTATTACATTGGCAACATCTAAATTTGGGAGGTGACACATTAAAACCCTAACACCTGAGTAGTAGTGAATAATTTTAACTACCGATTTTTTTTTTGGTCTAGAAACTATCATTAGTGAAATTCAGAAAAAAATATTAGAAATATCTTAATATACATTGTCTTAGGCTATTATTTATTTATTTATTTATTTATTTTACTTTAGGTGCATACTATATCTGGCATTTCTCCGCATGTTATCCCTCCTCACTCCACCTCCCTCCCCACCCCCTACTGTCTCTCCCCTACCCCCACAACTGCCCCCAGTGTGTGATGTTCCTCTCCCTGAGTCCATGTGTTCTCATTGTTCAACACCCACCTATGAGTGAGAACATATGGTGTTTGGCTTTCTGTTCTTGTGTCAGTTTGCTGAGAATGATGGTTTCCAGATTCAACCAAGTCCCTACAAAGGATACAAACTCATTGTTTTTTATGGCTGTGTAGTATTCCATGATGTATATGTACCACATTTTCTTTGTCCAGTCTATCACTGATGGGCATTTGGGTTGGTTCCAGGTCTTTGCTATTGTACACAGGGCTGCAGTGAACATACGTGTGCATGTGTCTTTATAGTAGAACGTTTTATAATTCTTTTGGTATATACCCAGTAATGAGATTGCTGGATCAAATGGAATTTCTATTTCTAGATCC
>CAUYQU010010197.1:0-76504 GCA_963574635.1 Cheracebus regulus | reverse complement strand
GGGTTAAAAAAAAAACCGACAATAATCAACAAACAAAACCAATTGCCCATGTGTAAGGGCTTTTATAACCTTTTTTTTTTTTTTTTTTTTTTTTTTTTTTTTTTTTTTGAGGCAGAGTCTCGTTCTGTTACCCAGACTGGAGTGCAGTGGCATGATCACTGCTCACTGCAACCTCAAACTCGTGGTCTTAGTCAGCCTCCCACCTTGGCTTCCAAAATGCTGGGATTACAGGCATGAGCCACCATGCCTGTCCTGTTTTAAGCCTTTTACTTAGTCCTCACAACAACCTTAAGGGGTTGATTTTCTTTATTATCTCCACTTTACAGTTGAGGAAGCTATCCAAGAAAGTTAGGTTGACCCAAGTCAGAGCAACTAGTAAGTAGCAGTGACAGTGTTGTGCATTAGAGAGTGCTGCAGAGGGGGAAAAACTGAAAATAGAATCCAGTATTACAAAAGTATACAAAAAATACAATTCAATACATTTTGGATTATACTATATCCAATATAATCCAGTATTTATTATTGAGATACTGACATCTGTGCTGCTCTTCCTTTTGAAGATGCTCCATTGACCTACTGTCAACCAGCAAGGGAAGCCATTTGTGTCCTTTCTCTACTTAGGTTGGGGTGAGCTTGTGCTCTGCCTTCTCACCCACTCTGCTCATGACCAGTGGCAAGAACCTAGTGACCGATGGCAGGATATAGAGGTTGTGCATGGTCCATAAATGAGACCAGCAGTGACCAGTCAACACAGAGAATAGCCCTCTGCATTGAATACTGTATTTTAACTACTTAAGCTACTTTTGGGATTTTAGAGACTTTTGAAGGCTAAAATAATAAAACCACTAAAGCTAGGAACTTGGACTTTCTGATTGTTTAGCTTTAATTTGGCCTATATGAGTGTCCTCTTTATTTCTGCCCAGTATGACTTCCTGCTTGTAATCAAAGCTGTGGTTATTTTGTCAGTCTTGAAGGTTTTCTTAAGCTTAGTGGATAACCAAGATTATGAGACATGTATTTTTTTAAAAGACATAAATGTGCATTTGAAAATATTGAGCAAACAACTTCTACCCAATTTGGCTAAAATTTAAACGTGATGAATAAGTTTGGAACCTTTAGCAATATAGAGCAATACAGCCCAGACAGATTAAGGAGCTAACTTAAAAGAAACCAAACAGTAAAACTTCTGATCTTTAAATGGGTAAGCGCTTTCTCTTCCCCAAATCAATAGAGGAAATCACAAAAGGAAAAAGTCAATCGATTTAAATTTTTTAGGTAGGAGTGTAGAAGCTTTAAGTATAAAAATCTTAATTGAAAGATTATTTATTACCATGAAAAGTTGCAAGTAATAAAAACATAGAGTAGCAGAAGAAAATTGTGTGGTAGACCATTACAGTTTTATTTATGGAAAATTGTAATAGGAGGAAATGGTGATGACAGATCTTTAAGTTAAAATCCTGGATATTAAGCTATCTATACATCACACATCTGAATGTGTTTAAAATAGACCTCTCTATGTGTGTGTGTTCTGCTTATAGAGACAACAGAAAGGGTGATCACCTTAAGGTAACAGGGATTTAAGGGTTAGTTTGAAGGTGGGATTTCTGATGATTTATATTTTCTTCTTACACACATTTTTACATATTGGTATTTTTAAACATGATTATATTCATTTAAAAGGGGAAAAACTATTCATGGAGAAAAAAATGAGAATATACCAACATTTAATAGTGGAAATAGTACACTAACATTAATCTTAATCCATTGAAGTTAATAGCTCTAAGACTGATTTTAATTTTCTCAAATTTTTACATATTTAAGATTTTCTTAAATAAGAATTTATTTTTATAATAAAAATTAAAATCAATTAGAAGTGACAGGTTAGAGTTGAGGTGAAATGTGACAGGTTAGAGTTGAGGTGAAAGAAACTTTTATAAAGGACAGGATCATTTTACTTTGGAGAACAATTATGTTGCTGCCCTTATACATCATGTTAGGAAACATACCTTTTTGACTTTTCTGTGTCAGGCATATAATTTTAGTTAGGTTTTTATAGTTAAATTATAAAGTTGATAGTTTAGTAAATAAAGGATATGGAAGAAGTTCACTGAAATGCTTGAAACATCAGTCCAGGAAAGATTCTTTGAGGGATTTTCAATATATCCAGATGTCCGGATAATAATTCTTTGGTCTAAACGCAGTTAGTGATGTGATGAAAGGGACGTGTCAGTATACCAAGGCAGTCCTTAGTAGGGGCGATTTCACTGGAATGCTGAAGACAGAAGAAAACCTTAGAGTAGCTGACTTCATTCTTCCTCTTCCTCATTTGATAGATCAAGTCACTGAAGCCCAAAATGATTGTGTCCTCAAGGCTACAAAGTTGTAGTAGATTTGAATGGAGGCTTTTGGGGTCCCTTGACTCCCCCTTTGCTACTCTTTATAATATTCTGCTCATTTTCACACACTTTAGTAATGATGAATGAAACGATACTTCCATTTATCCTAGGTTGGTAAAAAGAAAAAGCTAACACATTCAGCACTTACTTTAATGATAGAGAAAGAGGCGGTCGGCTGATAACTCCTCCTGAGGAAGACCTACCAACTTCACCAGCAAGCTCATTATTCTCACCATTGTTACTGGAACATTTTGTTCTTAGGTACAGGCTTACTTTACACACATCTGGTTTCTGTGTTTGCTCTGGAAGACACGAGCCACATGGAGTGACTAGAGAACACTCGATACTGAGCCCTGGGAATCTTTTTTTTAACAGCTTTATTGATATTGTATAATTTACAGATCATAAAGTTAAGCCCTTTAAACTATACATTTCATTGGTTTTTCAGATATCTACAGAGTTGTGTGACCATAACTATAGTCCATTTTTTGAACATTTTCATCACTCCAAAAAGAAACTTTGTACCCATCCTCCCTACCTCCCTCTTTTCCTCCCCTAGCTCCGGGCACCTATTATTCTACTTTCTTCCTTTCTCCTCTTCTCTCCTCCCTCCTCCTCCTCTCTTCTCCCTCCTCTCTCCTCTCTCCTCTTCTCTTCTCTTTCCCCATTTTGAACATCTCATCTGAATGGCATCATACAATATATGAGAATCCTGAACATTTTGATTTGATTTTCAAAGACCATGTAGGCAAACATGACCTGGTTACTCTGCAGGACTCATCTTCCCGACAGTGTCCTGAGTATGAGATGAAAACCAAATGAACTCTGTCAGTGCTGTCAATTATTTTATTAGATTAAATGACTTGTTTTTGGCCTCTGGAGTGTCTAACTCTTTAACTTTTCAAAGTTAAATAAAAGCACATATTCATTAATGTGAGTCTGTTGTAGGCCATGTTGCAAAATTTCTGGGTGAGGCCATTGCTTATTAGCTGTGACCTTGAGCAAATTACTTGACTTCTCTAAGACTCAACTTCCTTGTCTATAAAATGCAGATAATAATATTACTTATCTTACAGGGTTCTTGCAAGAATTAAATGAAATAATGTATAGAAAAAGCCTGTCATAATGCTCGATAGATTATAAGTGTTAAATGAATATTAGCAATTATTATGTGTCATTGAAAATAAACTGTAGACCAGGTGTGATGGCTCATGCCTGTAATCTCAGCACTTTGGGAGCATAAGCAAGAGGATCACTTGTGCCCAGGAATTTCAGTCCTCCCTGGGCAACACAGAGAAACTCCATCTCTATTAAAAAGATAAATAAAATTAGCTGGATGTGGTGGCATGTGACTATCATCCCAGCTAGTTGGGAGGCTGAGGTGGCAGGATTGCTTGAACCTAGGAGCTCAAGGCTACAGTGATCTTTGATCACTCATTTTAGTAATGGGAGATGAAATTATATTTCCATTTCTCCTAGGTGAGTAAAAACTAAAAGCTAACGCCATTCAGCACTTACCCAATGATGTTTGAGAAAGAAGTGGCAGGCTGATTGCTGCTTCTTAGGAAGACCTGTCAACTTCATCAGCATAGAGACAGAGTGAGACTCTATCTCAAAAAAAAAAAAAAAAAAAAAAAGGAACAAGCTGTAGAATGTTATTTTATTCTATTTTTATGACTTCATGCTATACTAAGTATTTGAATTGGCTTGCAAGAATCTTTGCATAACATTAAACATAAACGCATTCATACATACAAGAATAAAACATTAAAATCAGGGATTGGGAATAATTGTGTTAGTAGAAAGATAATATCAGAGGAAATAACAACAATAGTAATGATAGCCAACATGTATATAGCGGGTTCTCTTTTCTTTTCTCTCCCTTCCCTCTTCCCTCTCCTCTCCTCTCTTCTGTTTTAGAGACAGAGTCTTGCTCTATTGCCCAGGCTGGAGTGCAGTAGTGTCATCAAACTTCACCACAGCCTTGACCTCATGGGCTCAAACTATCCTCCTACCTCAGCCTCTCAGGTAGCTAGGACTACAGGTGTGAGCCACCATGCCTGGTCTATAGCAGGTTTTTAAATAAACCTTTCTTTCAGCGTCTTTCCTTGAGAGTGAGGGAATAATGCCAAATCATAAATGAGCAGAGACAACCAATGAGAGTCCCAGGCTGGGAAGAACCTTCGATGGTTTCTAGCCTGCACTCACACTGGTGCATGAGACTTTGCCATAGATGACAATTTGGTGTGGTATGGTGATGGAACTCAGAGTGTGAGTGAGTTCACCATCTCACAATATGAATAGCTATTATTTTTATGTATCTTAAGCACTTATTAGGAGCTGAGCTAGAATTAGAATCCAAAATGACTCCAAATCTATATAATCAGGATGTAAAATTGCTTACTTACCAGTTTTCCTGTTAATAGGTCTGTTTTACAGAATGTTCTCACACATGTTAAACTGAAATTTACACTCTTGTAGCCGCCCCTTCACCCTCCTGAGTCTTATAGTATCTTCTACATGGAGAACCAGATGCCTAATCAGATAGTCCTTCAGATATCTGAAAACAATTATCATGGCCTTCACCTACCTCACTTTCTTGCTCAGACATCCAGAGATACATATATTGTTCCTTAGGTGACACAGTCCAGCCCACCATACCTTTTCCTCTTTCCTGGAATGGGCTTTCCACTCACATGAACTCCGAAGTGCTTTTCAAGATTCCTGTCCAGGGTGCTTTACCAGTGGCAACCTCCCTAATGCCCAGATGTTGAGTAGCTCCTCCTCTGGGTTCCTGCTACACTTCTGTTCACACGCGAGAATTCACTGTGTCCTCCCCTGGCCTGTGCGCCCCTGAGGGTGAGCTCTGTTTATCTTTCTGTTCTAAACCCCATACTAGCCCCTGACACTTAGTAACTGCTCAATACAGTGGAAGAGAGAACTTGATCTTACTTCATGTGGGCACCTAACTATATCTGGTTTTAGAGAGGTTGCAACTGTAAGAAATGTTTTTGGATACAAAATGTGTAGGCAACCTTTGATTAACTGAGGGCTGAAGAAGATAACCAAAAAGCCTGTGGCTTCTCTTAGATCAAAAATAAGGTAATCTAGGGAATAAGACTATGAAGACTTTTCACTTGGTTACTGCATCATTCATTTTGACTGGTAAAAGTGTCCACTAATATCCTGATGTAAGTAAGGAGCTTGTCTGTTGGACAAGGTTGATAACCACCACCTTTGCTCAGAGAAATGTAGAACATTGGCCTATATCTAACATTGTGACATTTTACATATGGTTGAATGACAAAGTTCACAGTAAACTTAATACCGGTGTTCAAATGAATGCTGATAAGAAGATACAGTCCAAAGTTATGTTTCTGTTTTAATCAGAGACCTTTGCAGTTTTCATGGAGTATGTATAGAGATTGTTTCTTAATGTGTGGATAGAGGGTTAATTTAAGAAAAAGTGGCCAGGCGTGGTGGCTCACACATGTAATCCCAGCACTTTGGGAGGCTGAGGCGGTCGAATCACCTGAGGTCGGGAGTTCGAGACCAGCCTGACCAACATGGAGAAACCCCGTCTCTACTAAAAATACAAAAAATTATCCGGGCATGGCGATTGGTGCCTGTAATCCCAGCTACTTGGGAGGCTGAGGCAGGAGAATCACTTGAACCTGAGAGGTGAAGATTGAGGGTGAGCCAAGATCACGCCATTGCACTCCAGCCTGGGCAACAAGAGCAAAACTCTGCCTCAAAAAAAAAAAAAAAGAGGAGGTGTTAACTGTGAAAACAAAGGGATTGACCTATATCTAAAGGAAAGAAAGTTAATCTCACTTAGGGTTTGTTGTGATTGATAAAAACTGGTCTACATCTTAAATGGATTAATTATGGGTCCAACTGGAACATTCTACACAGAATGAGCCCAGGTGCTGGTTGTTTTGTCTGGGAGTCTCAGGACTTGGCACGTGCCTACTCTGAGCACTAGACTTAATATTTTCCCACTCTGTAAATCCTAGGAAGCACTGCTTCTTGACACCTGGGTTTGAATTTGCCAGGCTTCTCCATCCAGCTTGAGTCTGCCTCCCTTGTGCATGGTTACAGCACTAGACACCCCAGTGAAACCATCTTCTTCTCCTTGCTTTTTGCTGGTTTTGCCCTGGTGGAGGTCTGGCCTAGGTGTGAAGGAGGAAGAAGCTGGTGTGGAATTCTGAAGTTGAGGGAGATGCCAGGGTGCGTTTTCTGAGATCAAGAAGAAGGCTCATCTGGAAAGCGCTGGCTCTGGGGAACTCAGGGGCTGATGGAACCTCTCCCTTTTTTAGGAAGCTCTGCATTTACAAAGGCCTTTTAACTGTTGGGTGGCTTGATGTATTAGAAAGTAACTTGCCATGGTCTGTAGAAGAGGGGATCCAGACCCTGCTTTGCCTGACTATAAGTGTGTTCCTACCCCTTGCTCTGCCAAGTAGCTTCCTTCCCAAGTAGCCCTCCTGTGAAATTGGCTGATCCAAAATTCCCAGGGCTTTCTCACAAGAATAGCTGCTAGTCTAGGCAACTGCCAGCCTATACATGTATGTGTGTGTTTAAACTTAAATGAGGATGTACACATTTATCTTACTCAATTTTGTTTAGCAAGGAACAACTTTGTGATGTCCCTTTTCCCATATTTTAAAGATCAAGAAGTATAATTGCTTCTGTTGCTCTTCAAACATCCTACTAAATTTTGCCTGAGAATGGTGTCTCCATTAACCATGCCACCAGCAAGAGGTTGGTTTAGCGCAATGGTGACTAGTTTTTAATACAATCCATTGCTGGTCTCATTTGGGCTGGGAACTTGGGTCTCTTGTGGAAAACTCATGCATTTGATTCTTTCCTGGATTTTCCTCAAGTCCCCATGAAGCCCCCATCACTGAGACTGACTCAGGCTGGTGAATTACCCCGCTAGTGCTCCCTTGGTAATTAACATGTGCCTCCAGGTTGCAGCGGCCTCTGGATTCCGCCTTGAGCCAGACACTCTGGGGCCACACTGTTCCAGACCTTCCTCTGCTTCCCTCTCATCCTCTGACTGTCAGCATGCTCACTTCTTTCCTTTTCCTTCATTGTAAAATCCTGAGTTATTTTAGGCAGTTTGTAGAAAATCTCTGAAACTAGAGGATGTCTCATGACGGTTGCAGAGTAAGAGTGTTGAGAATTAAAAGCTATTCTTTTTATAGAACCACAATGGTTGAAGGAGGGATGTCTTGCAAACTTTTTAATACCTGGATGATTAATTAGCAAGAAATCCATTCTAATTATTCTCCTTATCACTAGATGAAGGCAGGGAAAGTGACCGCAGAAAGTGTGAAGAATGTATAATTGAAGGCATTAAGGAAAAGAACCCACCTGGTAGATTTTAAATCACAGAAAGGATGAAACTCAATAAAAGAAAGAATTTCTACCTGTATACTGTGCCATTCTCTTAGTTCTAGCAAGTGTAGATTTGTAAATCATGTAATTTTAAAAATTAAATGTAATTTATTTTAAAAATGGGAATAAAGAAAAAAGTCAAATACACATCTTGGCTTTTACTGAAACCCCTTTCATTATTTGCATGACTTGTATAGGTGAAGTTATCAGAGTTCGAGAACCTTATTTAAACGGGTAAGAAATATTGAGCAAAATGGACTCCATCAGATGCTTCCTTAAATCCTAACTCACAGTCCAGCATCACTCAAATCTCTTGTGAGAGGACAGCTACTATCCTGCACCTCCCAGCCAAAAATGCAGGCCACTTTTTGCCTGAATAAGGCATGCCACTTAAAAAGAAAACTATAAAGCTTACTGAAAAAACTCATTTAGATCCATTTTAAGGTCCTAGCTTTAGTGTTGCATACATGCTAAACAAAATTGTGTTAATATTTGAAAGGAAAAAGTGACCTTGACAAGAAGCAGCTTCTGGATTGTGAAGGAAGGTGATCCTGTCAATCCACTGGGCAGCTCTACTATACTTGATGAGTGATTCAGTATTTGCCAAAGTCTCAATGTATTTTTATTGGCTACATGATACATGCTTCTAAAGACAGGTTTGGAAATTTCAGAGGAGAGTAGAATGCTAGATACACTGCCTATAGGTTCAGTTATTGCTTCTGTCATTTTCTCTGGGGATCTTCATAGGTCCTTTATAAATATCATATGCCACTATCCAGGAGAAGGAAGGTCCTGGGGTGGCCATAGCCAGTTGGTTTTGTCCTCTCTGGGCACAATGCTTCTGTCATATTTTCCTTCTTGGACATTCTTTCCTCCTGTCATGAAGGAAGTGTATTACTTTGGCGCTAGCCTAAATCAGTGTCCTGGAAGCTAATATGCACATGGCTCTCTTGGATGTCTTGTTAAAATGCAGATTCTGTTTCTGGAGTGTGACCAAGGTTCTGCATTTCCAACAAGCTCCTGGGTTATGCCTATGAGGCTAGTCCATGGACCGCACTCTCAGTAGCAAGGATCTCTGGGTTTCTGTTGTCAACAGTCCCAGAGAGACAGATGGTGGGGAAAGGTGAGCAATAAAACAGACATTAAATGGAGAAGCAACATTTGTTCATTGATTACTGTGATGACTTTGGCCCGTGTTCAGTTAACGTTCAAAGAGGCAGCAGTGTACACTGATTAAGAACTTGGGCCGTGTAATTGTCTTTCTGCCATCTACCAGCTGAGTCATGTGAACACATGACCAGTCTCTCTAAACCTCAGTTCCTGAAGTTGTGACACACAAATAATATAAAAATTTACTTTATAGGGTTATCGTGATGATTAAGTAATATAATGCATATGCTTAATGTGTGCTTGCTAACTATTAGCTGTGAGTGTAATAATCCAGGAAGCATTTATTGAACATGCCTGGCATATTAAGGTAGGGATGGAATGATTAAAAGCCAACTCTTTAATTTCAGAGGAGATTTAATTGGTTTGTTTGAAAGTTCCCAGAGTTGAGGTAAGATCTAAAACTTTTGACTCCAAGGCCTGTGCCCTTTCTGTCTGCATGCTCATTGGGCATTTCTTATATTGGGTAGATATACAAAAACAAAGCTGGTTTCAGACCAGCTTTAATTAGGTAAAACCCATGTGCTGAATCATAGTGAATTGAACACGTGCTGACTTTTAAGATCAGGTGATTTACATTTGGTGCGTGTGTTTGAGCGAGGTATTTCTGAGCATGGGAGTTAAAGGGCAGGTTTTTGTTTCGTTTTTTTATCAGCTGATTTCTTGGGCAACTAGAACTGAATGATATCAGAGGCAGGTAGAATCGATTTTTATTCTGGTGGATCAAATTCTGAGCATATACTTGCCTTCCACTTTTGGTATCTATCTTTTAAAGTGATTTCAAAAGGACTCTGTTTTTACGTGAGCTAACTTGTTTTTCTAATAGAGGCTAAAAAATTTGTACCCTGTATCTTTTGCAACAATTGCCTGTCATGAGTGCATGTGTGCCTTTGAGGAGCTGGGTATTCCTGCTACAAAGTGTCCATGTTTTGTATATTTCTGTGGAACCCTGTCTTAAAAAGGAAATGATCACTGACCCAGAATTTCTCTTTTCTTTATCTAATTGTTTTTTCTAGTTATTGAGCCTTGCATACTTTTTCTGAACTTATAATAGTTTTCTTTGTGATATGTACTTTTGTAGTTTTTTAAAGCCAATAATAGTTCCCAGTATGATTTTTGTGTCTGTGAAAACATAATTATCTCACTGAGCAGAGTTTTCAGAAGGAAACAGTGAAATAAAGTAATCTTCAATATAGATGCTGATAGATTGCTTTCTTTAAGTTGTTTTGACAGTGTCTTTTCCCCTTTTTATTTTAGGTATAAGCAATTTGTCTATTTTTGTTATAAGAAATGTAAAAATGATTTTTGCCCCTGGTTTTTCTGCTGTGAGATCAAGGAAAATTACCTCCTCTTTCTGTGGCTATTGATTGATTTTTGTAACTCTGCTTATTATTCCTATGCCATTGCTGATTTAAAAAAAAATCTTTATTGGGATATAATTTACAAACCATGAAATTCACCCATTTAAAGTGAACAATTCAAGGTTTTTAGTATATTGACGGAATTGTGTATGCAGATTTTTGCTAGCACATTTTTTTCTTTCTTTTTCTACTGTGTATGCTTAAGCTTCTCTGTATTAACATTTCTTTAATGAATTTTGCCACTTTTTATAGTTTTGGGCAGATGTAAGTACCGTAACAATGACTTTCTAAAAGCTACTACTAACTTAAAGCACATCCTGATTACATCATATGTTTTTGTTCACTTTATATTGATGCCATTTTAATGGTGAATCAATAATCTGTCAACTGTGCCCATGTGTTCTTAAGCCTGGCGTGTTCTTCATTACCCCTTCCATCAACCTTACTGTTGACACACATCCAGTTTACCTTGTTCACCTTAAATATTGCATTGTTTCTTAAATGTGACAGACAGAATTCTGGTGGTCCCATTAAGGGATTTACACAGCTGAAACTCATCTGGAAATCATTGTTCACTGTAGCAACTTTATAAAGAGAGCTGGTTTTCTGTTTAGCAGAGTATCTTTTTATATTTGTGAAAGAACACCATAGTTTAGCTGGGTAATTAAAAAATAACCAAACAAAAGTGGTGTTACTTATCCTACAAAATCATATTTGGGGTAGCCCAAACTTATTTTTACTAAAGACTTTTAAGCTCTAGGACCACAGCATCAAAACCCCTCTAGGGGAAGGGGGCTGCTGAGATAAAGTCTAAATGCCTTAACATCACCTCCCTTGTACTCTATGTCCAGGTACACTGCCCCTTTTTCATTTCTTCAAACCTGTCGTGGTTATGGAGATAAAATATAGTGGTCAGATGAGAGAGGTATTTAGAATTTGGCTGGATTTATTAACTGCATAGAGAGAGTTAAGAAAGATAATTCTAAGGATGAGTTCCAGGATTCTGGTTTATGCAGCTGGGTAGATGACATTTCCAATTCTTTTCAGGAAGAAAACATAGGAAAAGGGAATGTTTTGTGGTTAAAAGTTGTCAAATTCTGTTTTGAGCTTATTGAGATGTTCTATGGAATTACACAGAGGGGAAGTTCCTAGGCAGTTGGATAGATAGGTCTGAAGATCAGGACAAGGAACACAGTTGGAAACAGTTACTGAGGGCCCAGTAGATGCTAGTGACAGAGAGATGGCCTCTCTCTTCAGGGAGCTCCCAGTCTCCTGGGGCTGAGAGAGCCAAGGGGAAGGGAATGGACTCAATAGTGGTATCCTTGAGGAAAGGAAACATCAGCATGCATTTTAACCATTAGAGTGGATGAGATCACCCTGAGAGGTGTGTAGAGTGAGAAAGAATAATCCCAGGACCCTGAACAATATTAGCATGTAAGTTTTGAGCACAGGAAGAATAGCATCAAAGAAGACTGCATCTCAGTTGCCAGAGAGGGAGGAGGAAAGCTAGAGGAGTGTGAGAACATGGAAGCTGAGGAGACCCTCAAGAAGAACGCAGTCAAGGGTTGTGTACGAGAAAGATTAAGTGAGATAAGAATGGGGAAGTGTCCTTTAGATTCTGAAATATGCAGGTGGTTATGAACTTTGGAGACAGCTCTTTGGTGCAGTGTGGAAATGGAGGCCAGTGGCAGCAAGTTAAAGAGGGAGGAGAGATGAACTAGAAGGAGCAAGTAGACAACTTCCTTAGGAAGTTGACTTGGAAAGGGGGTGAGAGACATAGGTGGAAAGCCGCATAAATGCCAGTCCGTGTAGTTGAGTGCTTTTTCTCCAGCTTGAGGTAAGTGCTAAGGAGGCAGATAATTGATGTGGCCCAGGACCGAATTTTCCAGATGACTACAAAAGAAGGACACTCAAGCAGAGATTTTTGGGCAAGCAAAGAGGTAGAGATGGGCTACATGCTCTCAGCTGGGTGAACAGGGCATGTGAGATCTAGGAGGAGCTGGTGGCGCGTTAACACCTTGTCAGAGACACAGTAGTAGCTGAGTTCTCAAGGGTGACCTTGGATCAGAGTCACCCGCACAGCTGTCCCACCAGATAGGATGGAGATGTTTTTAATAATGAGTGAGTCACAAGGCAAATTTCTGATCATTTTGTCATAAGCCCTACCTTTGAGATGTTTTGCTGGCTTGGAAGAAGGATATAATATCACTAATATTTATGTTCATCCATCACACTGGAGGAAAATGGAAGTCTTATCACTATTGTTCTGGTTGTATTATTTCTTTTTCTAGCTTTACTTTTTTTGTTGTTAAAATTAACCAGAATGGATTTATCTTCAATTCTAATAAGTAGTTTGGTTAGACACAAGGCGCAAAGACTGGTTTCCAGACATGAGATTTTGGTGAGGAGAGTTTATGGCGATTGTACACATTTGAATACGAAGGCAGTAACTTACAGGAAATGGAAAAAGCAGAGAACATGAAGTTGAGGGGTCAGGACTGAATCTCAGACCAACAGTTTCACAGTATGACCTTAATCATTTTGAGTTATTGCTTCTTCAATGAAAAGAAGGTTAAAAATAATAGTTTCCCCTGTAGGATTATTAGGAAAATTAAGATGTATGTGTATGGAATGCTTTGTAATCCAGAAAGTGTTATGCACATGTTCTCTATGCTGCCCAAACTGTGAGCAGTTCTAAGTCTTATTCATATTCATTCATTCCCATTTGATTCATTCAGAAACAGTGACAGAGAACCCAATAGACACCAATGACTCAGGATTTAGAGACAGCTTCTCCCTTCAGAAAACTCAGTCTTCCAGAAGAGTCAAGTGGAAAGGAAGGTACTCAGTGGACTCACTTGGATGCCGTAGAAACACTGAGAGCAAAGGCATCTAAACCAAACTGGGCTATCGGGAGGCTTTCTGGAGGAGATGTTACCTGATCCAAGTCCCAAGGGATGATAGGAACCAATCAGGCAAAGAAGGGGTTGGAGGAAGGCAAAGCTGCAGAGGGAGCAGCATGTTGCAAGGCTGAGGTTGCAGTTTGTGGAGAATGTTTGGCCCAGCTGAGCAGGGAAACCTAATACAAAAACCACCACTATGAGTCACAGCAAGAGAGAAGCGACAGAAGGGAACATATGTGTGATTGAGGTACTTGAGAACGTTTTAAGTGGTAATAGGGGAAAGCCACAGGATCAGGAGAAGTTGATAAGGGAGTTTATTGGTGAAGTAATGACGCTGGAAACAAGCAAATGTGGGAAACAGGAGAGACAAAGGAGGGGCTGTCTTTCAATGTTCTGGTGGGAAAGGAGTCAAAATCACAAATAAGGTGAGGGGCATTGAGAGATTCTGTCCTTAAAGCCTCCCTTGTCATGTAAAGTGAAATGCATGAGGTTATTTTGTATTTCAGTGCCTAGCATGGTGCTCAGCACATAGTAGGTGTTCAATAAATACCCATTGAGTGAACCACTGTCATCCTGAGAAGCTGCTTAAGAAGCCCTGCAAAGCAGCTGAACTGGAAAGCAAGGTGGCTTATCAGTCTGGCTGGTGCATAGTGACTCTCTTTCCCGTTCATCAAAGTTTGGCAGCCTGCTTTTTAAGTTGCCATTTCGTGTTAGTATTGATGCAGCCTGTTTGCTTCTGACCTTGGGAGTGTTTCAGGAGTCAGATGTCCCGAGAATATCTCTGTTCCTTAGCACTATGCATAGGAACAGCAGTTTCTTGAACAACGATCAAACTAGTTCTTTCCCAGTGAGGCTGGCAGCCCATCCACACCCACTGGGCAGAATCTGGCTGCAGCTCAGACAAAAGCAGTTTATCCTGTCTGTCTGGTTGTCTATCTTACACATTTCGGACATGGTTCAAAGCTGCATTATAAGGAAAGAATCCGCCCCTGAAACCTACTTGCATAGGCAAGCAGGATGCAGCAGACGTGTGAGTTCTCATCTCATCAATGCTTTGTATGACTCTGAGCCTTTGTCTTCTCAGTGCATTGAAGAGGTTGGACCAAATGAATGCCTACATCATCATGTGTGCCAGGCATTACAGACCAAGTTTTTTATCATCCATTGGTTTCTTCAGTCTAAAAATTGATTGTATCCTCAGTTCTTACTCAGTGTCTTCCACCAAATATGTGCTCCTTACAGGTTTTGAATTGACTTGAATTGCATTAATTTCTGTTCTTTCTAAGACACATACACACACATAGTAAAATACTGCCCACTGGTTATGTAATTCATTTCCCTCATTTAATTCATTTCTTCTCAACAAATACTAAAGATATGAGAGAGATCAGATTTGACTTCTTTCAGAGATGGCAAGATCTTAAAGTCTCTGAAGTGTGGGGTAAGAAGAACTAGGAGGTGTATGCAGGCTCAGAGAAAGGCTGTGATCACAGATTAATGTTTGCCATGGAGATGTAACTGGGAAGTCTGGGCACAAGTTTCATTTATTATCATTCTGCGTTCTCAAGGAGCTTACAGCTCAGCAAGAGGGAAAGAGCTGCAAATAGATGACTTTGGTTTAGCCAAAAAAAAAAAAAAAAGTCAGATTTGTATGACAGAGACCACAGAAATAAAAATGCACTGAGTCCCCTTTGTACTCCTTGCTAACTGCGTTCTTTTCCCTCTTCTCTTGCTAAAGGTTACCAATCTTCTAAAGTGATTGTGCATCATTTCCTCAATTAGTTTTTATGTCATACATCTTTACATATTTATCCATAGAAAATATACAGGATTGTTCTGTTTTGAAATCCTCAACAAAAACTGTAAGCTGGCTTTTCCACACCAAACTTTGTATTGACATTTATTCATGTTGATATACGTAGTTCTAATGCACTTATTTTCTCTGCCGTATAGCATTTCATTTAAAACATTCATTTACCTATTCTCTGATAGGTGGATATTTTCAGTTGCCTAATTTTCTTTATTGTGAATAATGCTTTAGTGCCCATTTGAATATATGTCTTCTTATACCATGGGGGTATATTTTTATGGACATACTTATGGGAAGAATTTCTGGGTAGTAGGTTCTATCATCTTCAAGTTTACTAGATATTGTGATATAGATATCATGAAATTACTTTCTAAAAGGTTACTTTAATTCACACCCCTACTAGCAGTGCGTGAGAGTTCCGTTTCCTTACCAATACATTGTAATTTTAGACTTGCAAAAATTTTACCAATCCAATGAATGTCAAATGGTATCTCATTGTTTCAGTATCACTTCCCTGATTACTGGACAGGTTGAGCATGTTTAAAGTTTTATTGACAATTTAGAATTGATCTCCTGTGAGTCGCCTGTATATGCTCCTGGCCCTTGTTCTTTGTATTTTTTATATTTCTCTTATGTATTTATACGAGTTCTTTAAACATACTACTTATGTCTTCTCCCAATCTGGGCTTCTTAAAAGATTGTTTTGTGTGTGTAATTTTCCCATTTGTTCAATGGACGTTTTAAACTTTAGTTGAATTTATAAGCTTTTCCTTTATGGTTTGTGCATTTTATTCCTTCCCAACTCTAAGGTCTTTAGAACATTCTTCTATATTTTATTTCAAATGTTGAAATTTTTATAGTTCATGTTTAGGTCTTTAATCCTAAAAATATTTGTTGTTCACAGTTGGGACTATAATATGGAAACTGTTTTTACTGGCGCTTTGAGGTAGAGAACTAATTTTATTTTATATTTCCCTGAATTGCCAATAGTCTCAGTATCATTTATTAAAGACTTCATTTTTTTCTCTATTTTTTTTTCATTCCACTTTTGTCATATGCCAAGAACTCATATTTGAATAGCTTTTGGGGGACCTTATTCGGTTTGGTTCATCTATTTCTGTGCTAATAATGTACAAATTTATTTTTTCAGGTGTGTAATAATTATTGATCTATCTGATAGGGCAAATCTTATCTACTTATTGGTTCTATGAGAAATTCTTGGGAATTTGAATTAGTAGATTTCCTTTGAGAAAAAACAACCTTTATTTACTCATTCAAATCCTTTGAGGAAAAGCAGCCTGTATTTACTCATTCAGTACCTCATTTACTGAGCTTTAGGATGTAGTTTTAGTCTTATGGCCTCCATTTATTTCTAATGAGAAGTGCATAGTCATTAGTCTGGTTCTCCTGAACACAAGTTATTTTTCTTTGGCTGCTTTCAAATTTTTCTTTTTTCTTACATGACAGTAGCCTGACTTTAATGCACCTAGGTGTAATTTTCTTTGTATTTAATCCTTGCTTGGGATTCACTGAACTTCCTTAACCTGCAAATTTATTTCTTTCACCAAATTTAATCATTTTTAAAATCATTATTTCTTCAAACATTTCTTTTTCTACCCCATTTTCTCTCTATGCTCCTGGGATTCAAGTTACATGCTTGTTAGATTTTTAAAATATTATCACATACAATACTGAGGCTCTGTTCATTTTTTAAAAATCTTTTCTCCCCTCTGTCTGTCGTTGAGACTGGATAACTTCTGTTGTTCTGTCTTCAGATTCACTGACCCTTTCTTCTGTCATTGCTATTCTGCTGTTAAGCCCATCCTGTGAAGTTTTTCTTTTCTCTGGTGAGATTTTTCTACTTATTCATTTACCAAAACCATATTTTGCTTTACATCTTTGAGCATTGTTATAATAGTTGCCTTAAATAATCCTTCTCAGCTGATTTCAACCTGTCAGGATTGGTGTCCATGGAGAGCCTCTGCTCTTCACAATGGATCACATCTTTCTGTTTCTTCTATGTGTAATAGTTTGAGGCGACATTGTGACTGACATGTTGTAGAGACTCTGGATTCCATTATACCTCTTTCCAGAGTTGGGATTTTTTGTTTAGTTTAGTTTTACACCCATTTAACTTGCCCCAACTCAAACTCCAAACCCCATCTGTACTATGGTGGGCAGGAGCAGAAATATCTGTTAAAGTCATGTTAGTACCAGCTGAGTTGCTTCAGAATGTATCCCACGCCTACGTAGTTCAAGCATCAGCCTATGCAAAATCTGGGGTTCTCTCCCCTTCTCTGGCTCTCATTTTCTAGGATTTCTGGCCTCACTTTTCAGCTGCTGTGATTGCTGTGAAGTCTGTTCTTTGGTTCTTCAAGCCAGAAATCTATGGACTTTCTATCCCAGTTTTAGTCGCTCAAGTTGACATGGTCTAGGACCAGCCCTTAGACAAAAACAATGCTGTTTCTTTTTTCCAAGTGTAGATTTTCTTTCCAGTTCCTCCTTGATTTTGGTTGTTCTTCAAGCAGTATTTAAAAAAAAATTTCGTCCAAAATGTGTAGTTGTTATCTGTGGGATGGTTAATAAAAGCAACACCTCTATTACTTTGTAATGAATTTGTAATTTGTCTATAAAGCTAGACATTGTGATCTTGGATAATTTTTATATAGTTCTTCATTTTGTAGTCACCACAGTTCCATGTGTTTTCTTCCCATGCTGAATATGGTGACTTAATCCCTTTTAAATAGATAGTTCAGCTCTTTGAAGCTCTGGGTTTTCTGTAAGACTGTTACTTCCAGGCCTCTGCCTTCCATGATTCTGGGATTTTATCTCCTGCAATTTATGTCGGGGAAGAGAACTGTAATCTCAGAGGCTTACCTAAGATCCCTAACCGGTTGGGCCCTAGGGCTTCAGTGCCAGTGTGCCCATCAGACTTTAGTTTCTTCATTCTTAGACACTGTAGGTTTTTCCTTCATTATTGTATTTGTTGCTGCTGCCACTGCTGTTAACCTTGAATAAATCTTTTCTTAAAACAATTACAATCTACTTAGCAATTCTGTGTTTTCAGTAGAAAGGGGGCATATGTATTAGCTTGATCCGTTTAGTTTCCAGAAGTTTGTAGCAGTGTCTTCTGTAGTGGACAACATCAGACCATTCCCATATCCAATTCTTACTACTAGTTCCTATGCTTAGTGGGGAAATGATTCAGATAGGAATAGATGGACTTTGGGCAGAGAGCTTAGCTCTTAGAAAAACTAGGGGCATAGGAGCAACTAACATTATTTTAGCATCTAGTATAGCCCAAGCTCTAAGCCACGCAATATTACTTCCATTTTACACATTAGGAAACGGAGACACAGAAAGACCTAAATAATTTGTTTCACCCTAAGGAGAGTCATATTGCAAGTTACTTGACTCAGAGTCACATATCTACCATGGTACTGTACTGCCTCAACAAACATGTTTAGTAATTTTATAGAGGGCCAAAAAAATTGAAATTGTGCTATGTCTACTAGCAGTTGTGACAGAACTCCAAAGCTAATCAGCACTGGAGAATGTGTGGAGGAGATTACAGTGTGTGTTTGCCAGATCCATGCTTCTCATAGGTGAAATTCATGAGATATCATTGAAAACACTCCTTGTACTGCCAAAACTCACACTAACAGAGGTTGTTTGCCTGTTGCTTTGAAGAGAAGTGAAAGAAAGGAATGCATGAATAATCTATTCTTTGCCATAGAGAAACTGAGTATTCATTTAACATCCAAGGATGTTAATTTTAGAAGTCTGACCACCGTTTTTAGCAATATTAACTACCTTTCCTTTATAAAGAAGGATTTTCCCTTTGGGATCTTTATCGATTTACGTCAATCCAGGAGTTGTACAAAGTCTGACTTACAGCTAATAAACTTATTAACAGACTTTGAAGTCAGGAATGAGCTTCCCATGTTTTCTCTTCAAATACAAATCTTTATAATGTGCCTTATTATTTACAGGGGTAGGAATAAATCTTCTTAGATGTTGGCTCAGAAACCTCATGTAAATGCCATTGGCATTTGGGCTAGGTTTTTATCTTCTGGGTGGGGTCACGTAGAATATGCTATTTTTTTCTGACATTTAGCAATGTTGAGAGAGGAGTTTTGAAAATTATAATGTATCTGTTGTAAAATCCTAAACACAGACAACTCCATATTCATGTAAAATAGATATTTTAATTTTCAGTTTTTAGGTGAGAAAGCTGAACACCAACTAAAGTGACTTTGCCCAAGTTAGTCAAGGCAGAAATAATAGCAAACTAGATCAGACGGTTGTGTGACCTTGAGCAAGTCACTTACCTGTCTGTGCCTTCAGTTTCCTTGCCTATGAAAAGGGGCTAAGAAGAGCAGCTACTTCATAGGTCTGTTGAAAGGACAGATTGAGTTAATGCATGCAAATCACCTGGATCACTGCCTGGCACATAGTCAACATTATGCAAGTTCGCTTTTTAAAGTACTGTTAACTTCAGCACACATGGATTTCTGCAGGAGGCAGGATGGTTCAGAAAAAAAAATGAACAAACAAAACATGGGCTTTGGAATCCTGTTTCTAACACTATCCTAGCTCGAGTTTTCTGTATAGAGCCTCTGAGGTTGCAAAGTAGGGTTGAATGGGAGTAGTTAGAATTCTAGAGGAGAGGAAAAAAAAAGAGAGGAAGAGAAGAGAGGCAGGGAAGAATGCAAAGCAGTCATTTCCTGGCTGGCCATAGCTTCCCATGAAAAGCAGTCAGTGGCTCCATCACATAGAGCATCTTCCAGACTGACTGTTTTGTACCAGTGTTTTCAGCACAGTCAAGGCCAGAAGGAGAGGGGAGAGGCATGCCCTGGTATCACAGGCTGTGTGACTGGTTCCCTACCCTCCTCTTACCCGCCCTGACACACAACTCCTGAGGAAGCAGGAGTGCATGTCCGTGGTGCAGCATTTTAACTGAATCTAAAAACATCCGGATGGGCCAGTGCCTCTGAGGGTCTGGTCGGAGGTCAGTGGAGCCTGAGTGCTGTGCTGCATGCCACGGAGGCTGTGCCAAAGCCCTGGCCTTGCCCAGAAGGAGGCTGAGATGGTTGGTGGCAATAGGAGAAGGAATGAGAGCAGTCGTGACTAGGGATCTTTACGGAGCAGAGGCCAGGGAGGCACACGGGGCCCTGCCCATCTGGAGGCCCACATACTGGAACCAGTTCCACCACTCACAACTGTGCAGCCTCAGTAAGCTCCTGCAGGCCCAGTGACATTGTTGTGAGGATTGGAAGTAATACATGTAATGTGCCTTTCAGTACAGGTACTGAAGAAATGACAGATCATATCTTCTTAACCATCAACATTTGAAATAGATGTCAATTTCCTTTAGCATTTGTATTTGACTCTGGAAGCAAAGTTTGAATTCAGAGATATGACTGAGATGACCTAGAAGCTGAGGCCACTGCACAGAGAAAAATATTTAACTCTAGGACATATTAAAGGAAATTACTCCGAAAGCTCATGCCAGAGAACAAATACCATGGCTGTTTTTAAAAGGCCGTCCAAGGAGGTCAAAGCATTTAGGAAAAATCATGAGAAGCAAGAAATAACTTTCATGCCCCAAAAGACATGAGTTGTATCCTAATTCAGTACTGGATAGTGAAACAGCTGTCTGGAAGGTTGTCCCTTCTGGAAACCATGATGTCTTGTGGGATTTCTTTGTGCCTTCATGGCATAAAGCTGCCTTGCTTTCCTTGGGCTCTTAGTAAAGATGGCTGGGAGATACCATTATCAGAAATATCTTAATAACGTACTTACTAGTTCAGATTAGCTGAAGGCAGAAATTATAGAAATTTTCAGAACTACGTGACCAGTTTGCTTTATATCATTATAGATATGTTTTTGTTTGTTTGTTTTTAGCTAGGGAAAAAAAAGAGAAGGTGAGTTCTACTCCCATTCTGGGGGCACAGTGAGTCCAGAGTATTTAGCACTGGTCTGGACATCTCAGGGAGAAAAGCAGCGTCGTTAGGCCAAGTGGAGGGTTTGATATAAAACCAGGAGAGAAAAGTAAGTAAGTGAAAGATTGCTGGGCTCTGGGCCCCCTGAGATCAGACTAGACGTGGAGCTCAGTGGAAGTGCTCAGTTTGAGAATCAAACTTCTGACTCTTAGAACCATAGACATGATAGCAAGCTGGACTCACAGATTATGGGCAGGAGAGGCGGCTGGGTGATTCCATGTTTTGGCATCTCCTTTTCCTAGCATGGGGGCAGATGGAAGGCAGAGGAGGAGCAGGTATGTGGTTTTCGGGTCAGCCAGAGCTGGGCCAAGAGCTGGCTTACTGACTTTCCGACTCTTCACCTCTGTCAGAGTGTCTCACTGTGTGCAAAGTGGGAATGATGATAGTACTCCTCATGAAGTTGCTTTGAAGATCATTTGAGATGATGCATGAAAAGCCCTCAGCAAAAACCTGGCACACAGGAAGCTTCACTAGCAGTTTGCTGTGTTAGCTATGATTATTTTGGCAGCCAATCTGTTTCTTACATGTTATATGCCTCTCGGGGGCTTTTCAACCAGAAGGCTTCTACATCTGAGTGTATCTGTGGTATGCAAGGGAAATAATCTCTGTGTCATTCACTGAATAACCTAGAGCTGACAGCCATCTCTATGGACAGCTGACTGATTATGTCACATAATCAACAAACATGTGTTGAGCAGGTGCTCAGCTGGGTGTCTGTTGTGAATGCTCATGACTCTTAACCCTCCTCCCCCAGGGGTGTTGAAGACAGATGTGTCACTGCATCAGCACATGATGGCAGCTCAGTGGACGTGCTTCTTAACCTAAAGGCCTTGAGGGTACAACCATAAACCTATGAAAATACATGCAAAATGCTGTGTGTGAGCCCATGCCCATTTTTTGTCTGGGGTTGTGGGTTCATACATTTCATCAAAGTCACAAAGGGTGTTGGACTTCTAAAGGAACAGGAGCCACTGTAGTGAGAAAAGTGGAGAAGATACAGAGTGCTATGAGATGCCAAGGAAGGATTGCATGACCAGCCAGGGAGACCATGTTGGATGAGGCCAGGGAGACATGCAAGGAACAGGAAGGGCATTAGCTGGCTCTGACTGGCTGATGCCTTCCATGATTGTTTTTGCAGAGGAAGGCTTACTGGTTTCTCTCTCTCTCTTTTTTTTTTAATAAAAAAAAAGATATATATATTATTTCTCCCCATGTTATTCCTGTCTTACCTCCCTACCCCCCACTGTCCCTCCCCCATTCCCCCCAACAGACCCCAGTGTGTGATGCTCCCCTCCCTGTGTCCATGTGTTCTCATTGTTCAACACCCCCCTATGAGTGAGAACATGCCATGTCTGATTTTCTGTTCTTACGTCAGTTTGCTGAGAATAATGGTTTCCAGATTCATCCATGTCCCTACAAAGAACACAAACTCATTGTTTTTTATGGCTGCATAGTATTCCATGGTGTATATGTGCGACAGTTTCCTAGTCCGGTCTAACATTGATGGGCATTTGGGTTGGTTCCAGGTCTTTGCTGTTGTAAACAGTGCTGAAAATGAACGTACACGTGTGTGTGTCTTTATAATAGAACAATTTATAATCCTTTAGATATATATCCAGTAATGGGATTGCTGGGTCAAATGGAATTTCTATTTCTAGGTCCTTGAGGAATCGACACACTGTCTTCCACAATGGTTGAACTAATTTACACTCCCACCAACAGTGTAAAAGTGTTCCTATTTCTCCACATCCTCTCCAGCATCTGTCTCCAGATTTTTTAATGATCACCGTTCTAACTGGTGTGAGATGGTATCTCAGTGTGGCTTTGATTTGCATTTCTCTAATGACCAGTGATGAGCATTTTTTCATATGTTTGTTGGCCTCATAAATGTCTTCTTTTGAAAAGTGTCTATTCATATCCTTTGCCCACTTTTGAATGCGGTTGTTTTTTTCTTGTAAATCTGTTTTAGTTCTTTGTAGAGTCTGGATATTAGCCCTTTGTCAGACGGGTAGATTGCAAAAATTTTTTCCCATTCTGTTGGTTGCCAGTTCACTCTAATGATTGTTTCTTTTTCTGTACAGAAGCTGTGGAGTTTGATTAGGTCCCATTTGTCTATTTTGGCTTTCGTTGCCAATGCTTTTGGTGTTTTGATCATGAAGTCCTTGTCTACACCTATGTCCAGAATGGTTTTGCCTAGGTTTTCTTCTAGGATTTTTATGGTGTTAGGTCTTATGTTTAAGTCTTTAATCCATCTGGAGTTAATTTTAGTGTAAGGTGTCAGGTAGGGGTCCAGTTTCTGCTTTCTGCACAGGGCTAGCCAGTTCTCCTAACACCATTTATTAAACAGGGACTCCTTTCCCCTTTGCTTGTTTTTGTCAGGTTTGTCAAAGATCAGATGGTTGTAGATGTGTGGCATTGCCTCCAGGGCCTCTGTTCTGTTCCCTTGGTCTATATCTCTGTTTCGTACCATGGTGTTTTGATTACTGTAGCCTTGCAGTATAGTTTGAAGTCAGGTAGCATGATGCCTCCAGCTTTGTTCTTTTTGCTTAGAATTGTCTTGGCTATGTGGGCTCTCTTTTGGTTCCACATGAAGTTTAAGGTGGTTTTTTCCAGTTCTGTGAAGAGGATCATAGGTAGCTTGATAGGGATAGCACTGAATCTATAAATTACTTTGGGCAATATGGCCATTTTCACAATATTGATTCTTTCTAACCATAAGCATGAAATGTTTTTCCATCTGTTTGTGTCCTCTCTTATTTCCTTGAGCAGTGGTTTGTAGTTCTCCTTGAAGAGGTCCTTTACATCCTTTGTTAGTTGTATTCCTAGGTATTTTATTCTCTTTGTAGCAATTGTGAATGGCAGTTTGCTCATGATTTGGCTCTCTGTTAGTCTGTTATTAGTGTTTAGAAATGCTTGTGATTTCTGCACATTGATTTTTGTATACTGAGACTTTGCTGAAGTTGGTTATCAGTTTAAGGAGATTTGGGGCTGAGATGATAGGGTTTTCTAAATATACAATCATGTTGCCTGCAACTAGAGACAATTTAACTTCCTTTTTTCCTAATTGTGTACCCTTTAATTTTTTTTCTTGCCTAATTGCTCTGGCTAGAACTTCCAATACTATATTGAGTAGGAGTGGTGAGAGAGGGCATCCTTGTCTAGTGCTGGATTTCAAAGGAAATGCTTCCAGTTTTTGCCCATTCAGTATGATATTGGCTGTAGGTCTGTCATAAATAGCTTTTATTGTTTTGAGATATGTTCCTTTGATACCTAGAGTTTTTAGCATAAAGGGCTGTTGAATTTTGTCGAAGGCCTTTTCTGCATCTATTGAGATAATCATGTGGTTTTTGTCTTTGGTTCTGTGTATGTGGTGTATTACATTTATAGACTTGCATATGTTGAACCAGCCTTGCATCCCTAGAGTGACGCCTACTTGATCATGATGGATAAGCTTTTTGATGTGCTGTTGCAATCGGTTTGCCAGTATTTTACTGAAGATTTTTGCATGTATGTTCATCATGGATATTGGCCTGAAGTTTTCTTTTCTTGTTGAGTCTCTGCCAGGTTTTGCTATCAGGATGATGTTGATCTCATAAAATGATTTGGGAAGGATTCCCTCTTTTTGGATTGTTTGGAATCGTTTCAGAAGGAATGGTACCAGCTCCTCTTGGCACATCTGGTAAAATTCAGCTGTGAACCCATCTGGACCTGGATTTTTTTTAGTTGGTAGGCTATTAATTGCTGCTTCAACTTCAGCCGTTGTTATTGGTCTACTCAAGGTTTCAACTTCTTTCTGATTTAGGCTTGGGAGGGTGGAAGTGTCCAGGAATTTATCCATTTCTTTCAGATTTATTGGTTTATGTGCATAGAGTTGTTTGTAATAATCTCTGATTGTTGTTTGTATTTTTGTGGAATCAGTGGTGATATCCCCTTTACTGTTTTTTATTGCATCTATCTGATTCTTCTCTCTTTTCTTTTTTATTGCTCTGACTAATGACCTGCCTATTTTGTTGATCTTTTCAAAAAACCAGCTCCTGGATTTATTAATTTTTGAAGGGTTTTTTTGTGTCTCTATCTCCTTAAGTACTGCTCTGATCTTAGTTATTTCTTGTCTTCTGCTAGCTTTTGAGTTTTTTTTTTTTTTTTATCTTACTCCTCTAGCTCTTTCAATTTTGATGATAGGATGTTGATTTTAGATCTTTCCTCACTTCTCATGTGCCCATTTATTGCTATAAATTTTCCTCTAGACACTGCTTTAAACGTGTCCCAGAGATTCTGGTACATTGTGTCTTCATTCTTCTGGCTTTCAAAGAACATCTTTATTTCTGCCTTCATTTCATTGTTTATGCAGTCAACATTCAGGAGCCAGTTGTTCAGTTTCCATGAAGCTATGCAGTTCTGAGTTAGTTTCTTAATTCTGAGTTCTAATTTGTTTGCCCTGTGGTCTGAGAGACTGTTTGTTATGATTTCCATTCTTTTGCATTTGCTGAGGAGTGATTTACTTCCAATTATGCAGTCAATTTTAGAGTAGGTGTGATGTCGTGCTGAGAAGAATGTATATTCTGTGGATTTGGGGTGGAGATTTCTGTAGATGTCTTCTAGGTCTGCTTGGTCCAGATGTGAGTTCAAGTTCCGGATATGCTTGTTAATTTTATGTCTCGTTGATCTGTCTAGTATTGACAGTAGAGGGTTAAACTCTCCCACTAGTATTGTATGGGAGTCTAAGTCTCTTTGTCAGTCATTAAGAACTTGCTTTATGTACCTGAGTGCTCCTGTATTGGATGCGTATATATTTAGGAGAGTTAGCTCTTCTTGTTGCATTGATCATTTTACCACTATGTAATGACCTTCTTTGTCTCTTTTGATCTTTGTTGGTTTAAAGCCCATTTTATTAGAGACTAGGATTGCAACTCCAGCTTTTTTTTTTTTTGCTCCCCATTTGCTTGATAAATCTTCCTCCATCCCTTTATTTTGAGCCTATGTGTGTTTTTGCATGTGAGATAGGTTTCCTGTATACAGCACACCAATGAGTCTTGACTTTTTATCCAATTTGCCAGTCTGTGTCTTTTGATTGGGGCAGTTAGCCCATTTACATTTAAGGTTAATATTGTTATGTGTGAATTTGATCCTGCCATTTTGATGCTAGCTGGATGTTTTGCCTGTTAGTTGACACAATTTTTTCATTGTGTCTATGGTCTTTACCATTTGGTATGTTTTTGGAGTGGCTGGTACTGATTCCTTTCTTTGTTTAGTGCTTCTTTCAGGAGCTCTTATAACGCAGGCCTGCTGGTGACAAAATCTTTCAGAATTGCTTGTACATAAAGGATTTTCTTTCTCCTTCGCTTATGAAGCTTAGTTTGGCTGGATATGAAATTCTAGGTTGAAAGTTCTTTTCTTTAAAGATGTTGAATATTGCCCCCCACTCTCTTCTGGCTTGTAGGGTTCCTGCCAAGAGATCCACTGTGAGTCTGATGGGCTTTCCTTTGTGGGTAACCTGACCTTTCTCTCTGGCTGCCCTTAGCATTTTCTCCTTCATTTCAACCCTGGTGAATCTGATGATTATGTGCCTTGGGGTTGCTCTTCTTGAGGAATATCTTTGTGGTGTTCTCTATATTTCCTGGACTTGAATGGTAGCCTGGCTTACTAGGGGAAGTTCTGCTGGATAATATCCTGTAGAGTGTTTTCCAGCTTGGATTCATTCTCTCCATCACGTTCAGGTACACCTATCAAACGTAGATTAGGTCTTTTCACATAGTCCTGTATTTCTTGGAGACTTCATTCATTTATTTTCACTCTTTTTTCTCTATTCTTGCCTTCTCATTTTATTTCATTGAGTTGATCTTCAATCTCTGATATCATTTCTTATGCTTGGTCAGTTCAGCTATTGACACTTGTGTATGCTTCACGAAGTTCTCATGCTGTGTTTTTCAGCTCCATCAAGTTGCTAATGTTCTTCTCTAAGCTGTTTCTTCTAGTTAGCATCTCATCTAACTTTTTTTCTAGGTTCTTAGTTTCTTTGCATTGGGTTAGCACATGTTCTTTTAGTTTGTTATTACCCACCTTCTGAAGCCTGTTTCTGTCAGTTCATCAGATTCATTCTCCATCCATCTTTGATCCCTAGCTAGTGAGGAACTGTGATCCTTTGGAGGAGGAGAGCTGTTCTGGGTTTTGGTGTTTTCATACTTTTTGTGCTGGTTTCTTCCCATCTTAGTGGCTTTATCTACCTGTGGTCTTTGTAGTTGGTGACTTTCAGATGGGGTCTCTGAGTGGATGTCCTTTTTGTTGATGATGAAGTTATTTCTTTCTGTTTCTTAGTTTTCCTTCTAACAGTCAGGACCCTCTGCTGCAGGACTGCTGGAGGTCCACTCCAGACCCTGCTTGCCTAGGGATCACCTGCAGGGGCTCCAGAACAGTAAGGATTGCTGCCAGTTTCTTCTTCTGTTATCTTCGTCCCAGAAGGGTACCTGCCAGATGTCTGCTTGAGCTCTCCTTTACGAGGTGTCTTTTTGGGTATATGGGGGTCGGGGAGCTGCTTGAGGAGATAGTCTGTCCCTTATAGGAGCTCAAGTGCTGTGCTGGGAGCTCTGTTGTTCCTTGCAGACATGCTGGGCCGGTATTTTCAAGTCTGCTGCAGCAGAACTCATAACCACCTCTTTTCCCAGGTGCTCTGTCTTAGGAAGGTCAGCTTTATTTCTAAGTTCCTGTCATGCTGCTGCCTTTTTTCATAGATGCCCCACCCCACACGGAGTAGTCTAATCACAGTCTGCCAGCAGAAGCATTGCTGAGCTGCCACAGGCTCTGCCCAGCTGCTGTGTGAACTGCCTTGGTAGTGGCGGACTGCCTTGCTAGTGATGGTTGCCCTTCCCCACACTGAGCTGGACTGTCCTGGGTCCAGCTGCACTTGCTGGGAAACTCTTAATCCAGAGCATTTCAGGTTGCTTGTTTTGTGGAGGTGGTACCCTCCGAGCCAGATTGCCTGGCTCCCTGTCTCTGCCCACTCACTTTCAGTTGAACGGGTGGCTCTGTCTCCCAGGTGTTCCAGGTGCCAGTGGAAATGGCCACCCAGATTTGTGTGAGTTTCTGTGTGCCAAGCCTGCACCAGCTGAAACCACCATACTGAAAACTCGTGGTGCTTTTTGGCCTGGGAATCCCCTGATCTGTGGGCAGTGAAAATTTTTTTGGAAATGTGGTAGGCACTCACCTCTGTGTTGTTCTTGCTGGGAACTGCACTCCAAAGCTGTTCCCATTTGGCCATCTTGGATCCTCCCTACAAATGAAACTTTTAAATGTCTTTCCTTTGCCACTGCCCCTTGCCTTCTTCTTTCAAGTTGCATAGATAAATGGCCAAGGCAATACATTTCAAAACAGCTATAGATGTCTAGACTTTTAAATTATGCTGTTCTACTTAAGTAGTGAAAACTCTCTTATGTCATCTGGTCAAGCTACAGTCAAAGAATATCCTTAATAGCATAGATATTTGGTTTGACCTGTAAAAAACAGCCCAGGATGTTTAATAATATGGATAATTACTATGAAATTTTTAGTTGTGGTGTTGTGGTTAGGTTTTATAAAAGTCCTTATGCTTACAAATATACACAAAAATACTTAAGCATAACTTAACATGGTGTCTAGATGTATTAGTCCATTCTCATGCTGCTATAAGGACATATCCAAGACTGGGTTATTTACAAAGAAAAAGAGATTTAATGGACTCACAGTTCCACATGAGTGAGGAGGCCTCACAATTATGGTGTAAGGTGAAGGAAGAGCAAAGTCACATCTTACATGGCAGCAGGTAAGAGAATGTGTGCAAGGGAACTGCCCTTTATAAGGCCATTAGATTTCATGATTCACTATTATGAGAACAGCATAGGAAAATACCACCCCCATGATTCAATTACCTCCCACCAGGTCCCTCTCATGGCACATGAGGATTATGGGAACTACAATTCAAGATGAGATTTGGGCGGGGACACAGCCAAACCATATCACTAGATTTTTTCCCAAAATAATAGAAGAGAGAATGTGTGGAGGTAAGATGAAACAAGATTCACTCTGAGTAAATATAACAGGTGCACATGGTTTATTATACTACTTTTATAAAAGTTCCTACTTTTATAAATTTTAAATTTTCCATGTATTATTTATAAACAAAAAGACTCAAGCCCAAAAATCTTAATGAACTTGAAGAGGAACCCAGTGATCTAGAATAATGGGAGGTTTTAGTTGGAGAGCAGTTCTTTGGCACTTAAAATATCAGAGCTGGAAGAAGAGTAGATATGGTGGGAGTGTGACGCTGAGCTGGAGGGAAGGTAAAATTCAGTGGATGGGAAGAAGTAAAGAAACTGTGAGACCAAGGTTTTCAATGGTTAAGCACTAACCAATGGAATTATTCATGTGACTTTTGATGTGCTCAACTATCCTGGTTTTAATTCTGTCACTCATTAAATTGACTGGGAACCAAGGATAGAAAAGAGTGAAATGGAAAGAAGTATAAAGATAGAAGCCATAAAAATAAACTTCTTGGACCAGATCCTGCCCCAAACAGCATATTAATTCCTTAGATGATTCTATGGAAGGTGTACTTATCACATTGAAGAATGCCAAGCAGAAAAGGGTAAGAATGTCATAGAATGACAGAAGCAGCATCCTCGTATCTTAATATATTAGAATTGTGAGCTGAATATAGATTAATGAAATGAAACAAATAAATGTAAAGTCCTACACTGAGGTTTAAATACCAATGGCATAAATACAGGGTAGGAGATATGGAGCTTAGAAGTAACTCATGTGAATATACTTAGAGAAATTTAATAGGCAATAAATGTCAAATAAACAATATAATGATATCTAAAGCCCCCTCTAAGGGGCTGGGCCACAGAAGAGAAATGAGCATTGTCCAATGTGATACAAATGGGTGAAATTGGGCAAAATGTGACTATGTGATAAGGGATAAAATTATGGGTTAATCAGAGAAAACTCTAAAGAACAAAATTTTGGTTAGATTGAGGAAGATCATCTGGGTTACCGGACGTCTAAGGATGGGTTAGATATCGTTCTTTCCAGTAGAATAACCATATGTGGCTAATGAGCACTTGAAATGTGGCTAGTCCAAATTTAGATCTATTACAAGTACAAAATATATACCAAGTGCTAGAACGTGTTGGAAACTCGATTCCTAATGCTGTGGTGTTGGGAAGTGGGGCCCAATGGGAGGTATTTGGGTTGTGGGGATACCACCCTTGCGAATGAGTAAATGCTGTTAGTGCTGGAGTGGGTTCCTAATGAAAGAGCAAGTTTGGCCCCTTCTTGCCTTCTCTTTCCCTCTCTTTACCCTTCCACCATAACATATCAAGAAGGCTCTTGCCACATGCTGCCTCCTTGATCTTGGATTTCTCAGCCTCCAGAATTATGAATCAATAAATTTTGGTTCATCATAAATTACCCAGTCTCAGGCAAACTATTGTTACAACAGCACAAAATGGACTAAGACAGCAGATTTTGAAACCTTAGCATGAAAAAAAAATAAAGAAATATAAAATATCTAATCCCAATAATTTATATTGATAATATTTTAATTGTGTTTTAAAACATATTATTATAGCCTACACAACATGGCAATATCCCATCTCTACTGAAAAAAAAAACACCCACATAAATTAGCCGGGCATGATGGCAGGCCCTGTAGTCTCAACTACCCAGGGGGCTTAGGTGGGGGGATTGCTTGAGCCTAGCAGGTGGAGGTTGCAGTGAGCTAAGATGGTGCCACTACACTCCATTCTGAGTGACAGAATGTAGCAAATATATATATATATATATATCCATCTTTAAAATATATATATATATATATGTATATCATATAATACTACTAAAATTAATTTTGCCTGTTATTTATACTTTTTTAAAGGTGGCTACTAAAAAATTTTAAATTATCTATGTGGCTTACATTTGTGGATTGTTCTATTGGACAACACTGTCCAATTCATGATTCAGTGAGGAAGGAAGATTAAGATTGAGCTACATTTCAAAAGATCCTGAGATTTTATAATTTAGGAGAAGCCTCTCTGTCAGTCTAAGACTCAAGGACATGATTCTCAATCAAGGTCTGTTCTAACCAGCTCTGTGACCTTAGGCAAGTGACTTAACCACTCTGAATCTCAAATTCTTATCTGAAAATGATAAAGTTGGACAATCGGTGAGCTATTTACTGTCACTCAGAGTTAGAGTTTCTATAAAAGACCTTTGCTCAGACTAGACTTAAAGGCCATGCCCTGTCCTGGGACATAATAGGCAAGCCCTATAATAATGAATAGCCCTTCCACCATTTTGTACACACACCCCTCAACAAATTACTTCATAGTTTTCTTAATTTTCAAAGGCCATGAAGAGAATATAGGGTTCAAGATCAGACAAAATTGAAATAGGTTTGTGACCTCACCACATCCATATCAGCTTTATAATTATCATTATCATCTTGATTCCCAAAAGAATATTCTAACTACTCTTTATTGTGTGCTTACATCATACTAGATGTTCTGGAGCATTACCTCATTTAACCAACCCAGGCATCTTTAAGATAGGTGCTTTGACTGTCCTTGTATAACCAAGAAGTAACTAGGTTTAAACCTGTTTATGTAACCCTAGGCGTGTTACTCAGTCTATCTAAGTTGCAGCAAGGTAGTGTAACAATCCCAATCTTCATAGTACACTCAATCATGGTACAAATTGTAGTGAGGATTAAGGGAAAAAAATGTGAAGTTCCACTAGAGTAGCAGATTTATGATAAGCAGAATGCATAGTACAATCCTCCCCCTGCTAAACTCATTATAAAGCCTACATATCCTTAAATCTAGTTCCAGTAACATCCTTTCCACAGAACCTCACCATTTACCCTCAGCCAGAGTAAGGTCTAGCCCTTCTGAACTAACATGGCCCTTGTTTGACCATTTTTTTTTTCATCCTCATTATTTCCAATCTCACGCTGAAGTCACAGGCATGAATATCATATCCACTATATTAAACTATAAAGCTCATGAATGAAAACTCTGTATCACAGTGCATTCAATCTAATACGTGGCACAGAGTAGACTGTTAATAAATATCAGCTGAGTTAATAATGGCAACAACCATTTATTGGTGCCAATCACTGCACAAAGTTTAAGCTCTTTACATACATATCTAATCTATTTCTCACAACTTGAAAGGTAAATATCAATTTTACACATTTTACTGGTGACAGCACAAAGTCTTAAGGGGGTTAAGGAACTGCTCAAGATCACATCAATCTTAAGTGACAGAGTAAGGGTTTGAATTTTGGTGGTCTGGCCAGATCCAAAGCTCATAATCTTAACCATTTCAAAGGAAGTATGAATGGACAGACATACAGATGGATGGATGGATGGATGGATGATAGACAGAAGCACAACAAGTCTACCCTTTGAATACAAGCTCAAGATCTCCTTTCAGTCTGAGCTTTCCCTTTTGGATATTAAACCCTGTGACTCCAAACCCTTCATCCTAGCATATGACTGGGGAGTTCAGCAGAGAGTGAAAAGAAGCACATTTCACCATTTTAAAGATTTATAATGAGCTAAAAGACCAAGTCAAAATCAATTTATTATTCACCAAAGTCTCAGGTCCCTGCCTGTTTTGTTCTCCTGAATAAAACATACCTTCTCAAGTGTATGAGCTGCCAGCAGCTGGGAAGAAAAAAGGGAGTGAGTAATACATATTTACATAATTAGGCAAAAGAAAAAACATTCAAGCAGGTTTCCTTTTTAACCTTTATGTTTATCTGAGTCTCTAGCTCAGGAAAATGTTTACCTAGTGTAGAAAGCATGTGTATTTTTCACCTGATAGCAGGATTTTTATGATCAGGGATTTCTTTTTTCATTTGGAGCTACAAACCCAGAATTCAGCAACTGCCCCACAGCATCCTGAGCCCAACAGAAAGAATTCTTAGTCCTCTGTAAACCTGTGAGTTTTTAGCCAGCCAACCATCAGCCCCAAGACGGGGACATTCAGTGCACCTGCATCTCTTGTATAGGTTGGGACCAAGCCCTGTGGCTTTGAAAGTGACAGTGATTATAATTTATTACCTTCATTGATTCATAGAATGTGGTTTCTTGTCCAAACAGGCAGACATTTTTTCAATTGTGCAATGCAATAGATAAATTATCTTACATAGAAACTGTACTTTCAAAAATTAATTGAGGTGGGCATTGCAGATGTATGCATTATGCATGTACAAATAATCATCCTTGGGGAAAAAAAAGTCTCAGATGGATTCTATTTAACTTTAAAACTGTGTTTTATTATGCATTTTCAGGGAAAGAGCTTGAATCAATGACCCTACCCCCACTAAATCCAGAGCATTCAGGCAAAACAGAAATCCAGGCTGCTTGTTACATTTCCCGCCCCCTCTCTGGAAGCAATGGCATTTCATTTTCCAACAGAGGCTTTTTAAATTCATAATGTCATATTTTAATCCAATCAATGTACATTAGCTACAACTAATGTAAATGTCATTGCTACTCTTTCCTCAAACCATTTTAATTTGCTAAAACTCAGTACAGCACAATCTTTCCACCTCACATTAATAAATATTGAACAGCTTTTATATATTTCTTTTTTTTCTCAGTGGAATATTATTGAACAAAGCTCTAGGACATTTTGGGGCAACAAAGGAAACAGATTCTCCTTGAATCCAAGTGAGTGTTTGGAAGCGTCAACCTTTCTCATCCTAGACCCATTACTTTCCTTAAATATTCCTACTGGAGCCAAACACAATTGGTCCCACCTGGTCCTCAATCTTCACGTTTCCTGCCTTTGTTCCTTCCACTCTGAATGTCCTTTCTCCATATCCACATTCTGCTTGTACTTAAGGAGCTAATCAGGTGCCCCTTTTTTAGGAAGCCTTCCTGGATTTCATCCTTATCTTGTTCCAGTCAGATGGTATTCCTTCATTCTCTAAATGCTCAAAATGTTTTATATGCATTTCTCTGAGAGCTCTGGGAATAGTTCACCTTGAATTCTAGCCGTCTGCTTTCCTAGTATTATCTCCACACGTAGATCTAAGTCCCTAAAATACAGAAAAAGTGCATGATATATTTACATCCCCCATATTAATTGTACAATGCCTGGCACAGAGATGCTAATAAATGTCTAGAGAAATGAAGAGAAGGAAAGAAGGAAAAAAGAAGAGAAGTGATGAAGAATTCTGGCCAAGAGAGAAAGAGGAAAGAAAGAGAAAGAGAGAGAATGGAGGGAGTAGACTAAAAAATGAGGTAGGAAAGGCATAGTTGTGAAGAACAACAAAGCTGCAATGGTTACTCATTGCATAGAACTGAAGCATCTAATTCTACTTTTGCAGGGTAGTAGCTGGAGCCCTAGAAGAACCTCTTCACCTAACCTCAATTTTCTGCCTCCAAAATATACCTAGGGCCAGTGGCTCTCAAAATTCAGTGTGCAAAAAAATCATCTGAGGAGCTTAGTAAAATACTGATTCTTTGCAACTGGATTTCTGTCCCTGCATTACTCCAAGACAATCTGGTTTATCAGATTGGTAAGGGCACCAGGAAGAACTCTGCATTTCTAACAGGATCTCAGATGATTTCGTGGTGATGTTAGGGATCATGTTTTTACATGCAATAGTGACCTAGAGATATTACCAGCTTGTGCTCTCCTGCAACTGCCTATCTTCATTGGCTATCTCTGTTCACCATCACAACCATGTGATAAATCACCTGATTCCACCTGCAGGACTTAGTTGAGCTATGCTTGGATTTGTTCCTGACCGTTAAACCCCAGAACATTTACCTAGATTGAGGTTTCCTGGATTTTTGCTTTCTATGGCATTATTTTTATTAGTAGTATTATTTCAGAATTTTTTTTGTCTTGTCTAGGGCTTTTGTCTCCTCTTTGATACCCATTTGTGTGGTTGATATTATGCTGATTACTGGCTTCCTTAGATCAGCTAAAATATGCTTCCTGCCCACTTCATCCCATGCCATCAGTTACATTCCAGGTCACAGACTTTCCTAGCCCCATTTCCCATCTGGCCCATATTCATATTTAGCCTCATCTGTAGATGTCCATGCCCAAGGGCTGCTGGGTTAGTGAAAATCATAGCCTTCTTATTCATGTACTGTCCCAAGTGCTAGCACAGAATAATTAGTGATGGCATAACAGGCCAGTGAGCTCTTCATCAAGAGCCCAGGTCCAAATCATCATTCTGTGCATTTTTTGTGTGTGCAGCTTTAATTTTTTTGGATTTGAAATAACATTTGACACTGATGATCCATTTTTTAAAACATGCTGTTTTCTTTCAATCTTTGATATTATCTGTTTTCTCCCACTTCTCTTACCAATCCTCCTCAGGCTTCTTCACAGGATATACCAGACCCAGTTTATGCACTATCCCAGGTTGTTTCAGACCATCAACTGCTTGCTCTAATTCCTGTCTGAAGAGAATCCACTGAGGCTCACATTACTGTATCACTTACAAAATTCCAGCTGCTGATGCCATTGCCTCATCTGCCAATACCACCCCCTGTCACGGCCTCTTCCAGAGCTTACTGACTGAGCTGTGGCAAGGCCTCCCTCAGGTTCATCATGTGGAGGGTGTTAGAAGTCCCAGTGATTCTGTGCATTTTCCATCAGGTGATGATAAAACTTCTCTAAGTATCAATTTTGTTAATTTTGTTCCCTGTAAAATCAGGCTCATAATGCTTATACCTACATCAAGGAGTTTGTCAGGAAGGATTAATAAAACAAGGAAAGCTAAGAGAAGAGCCCAGTGACTGGACATGTTGAGTCCTATACAAATGGTGGTGATAGTGATTCATAATATAATGTTGTTGCTGCTATCATCATCATCATCATTGTTGTCATTACCAGTTACATGTACTTCTTTTGTTTTATGAAAACTGAGGTACATACTATGCTTAGTTGTTATTGGATCCCAGACAGAATTTCTTTTGGAAAACCTGACGGAAGACAAGTGTGGTATAAGGCCTGAAATTAAGGTTCAACATTGTAGGCTACCTTGACCTCTGGCAAAACTGGGAAGACCTCAAGTGGCCTAACCATCCCCTCCCCTTCCATTCTGCTCCTAGCCAAACAACCCTCCTTAATAAGAGGACTTGGTAACATTTCCACTTAGTGAATGGTGAGTTTCAGTTTCCTTGTTGTTCACTTTGCTCTAATGCAACCCCTAGAGCAGTGGTCTTGAGTAACTGGGCCCCTAAACTGTACAGTGCCCTCCTTCCCCAAGCTGAGAATATGTGTGACTACTGTCAATCTTATCTTTCCATTGTCAAGCATCCTGTTGGCCATCCCTCTAACCATAGGGTGGGCATCATCCCCTCACCAATGTGGTAAACAGGAGGTTGTTGACAACTATGATCACTGATTCTGCCATTCTCAGTCTAAGGAAGAAAATGTTTAGGTAAATGGACCTTTAAATACATTGGGATAAGTAATAAATTGAGAGGTAGAAAATGCCATGTGAGTAGAAATGGGGAAGCAGAAAACCCCAGGGGGAGGGGTACAGGACAATACACTCTATGAGGTAGTATTTGATTCAACTGAAAAGCCTCACATAAAACCTCATAAACAGATAATTTTTACATTAGCCTCATGCTGAAGTCCCCCCACCCCCAGTTTTACTTAGGATTCTTCTAGTAAAAGAGGTCTGCTAATTCCATATTTAAGCCTATATTTTTCTGTGCTGGATGCAGGACTCTGATCCAGAAGCACCCATGCCCACTCTTGTTCTAGTTCTATCTTTATTATTCAAGGGTTCCTTTTAAGCTACTTTAGTTGAGTACTAAAGTACTATGTTGTTGAGTACATCTTTGGTATAATAAAGTTGTTGCTAACACCTGTTCCTGTCTCCTGCTTGTCAACAAGCCCAGACTTAGTCGAGAGCAACAGAGTCCCTAAATCACCCATCCAGGGCCAGAAATTTGCCAAAGAGAAAATAAGCACTTTGCTACATCTTCTTAGTAACTTCTTTCTCTCTCTTTCTCTCTGTATATATAAAAATTAAATTTATTGCATGTTTTAAATAAAAACAATAACATTTACTATTTAAACACTTGCTGTGTTCCAGGCACTGTGTTAAGGATGTTACATTATTTCATTTCATCCTTCCACAACCATACAAGCTAAATACTGTCCCCAGGTAAGAAAACTGAGATTCATAGATGTTAGATAATTGATCCAAAGTTACATAGCTAGTAGGTTGGCTAAAAGGTAATTGTGGTTTTTGCCAATACTTATAATCACCTTTGCAGCAACAATGTATGCTATTCTGATGTTGTGTTTACTGTCTCCAGCTGAAGCAGTTCAGCCAGACAAGTTACTTTGAAAGCTTAAGCCAATACCACATGTTGAAATCACCACTTCTTCACAGAAACAAACCGTTCTTTAAAAACAACTGCCTGACTTCAAACTATATCACAAGGCTACTGTAATCAAAACAGCATGGTAATAGTACCAAAACAGAGATATAGACCAATGGAACGGAACAGAGTCCTCAGAAAGAATGCAACACAACTACAACCATGTGATCTTTGACAAACCTGATGAAAAAAGGCAATGGGGAAAAGATTTCCTGTTTAATAAATGGTGGTAGGAGAACTGGCTAGCCATGTGTAGAAAGCTGAAACTGGATCCCTTTCTTATACCTTACACAAAAATTAACCCTAGATGAATTAAAGGTTTACATATGAGACCTAACACCATAAAAACTCTAGAAGAAAACCTAGGCAATACCATTGAGGACATAGGCATGGGCAAGGACTTCATGACTAAAACACCAAAAGCAAGGGCAACAAAAGCCAAAACAGACAAATGAAATCTAATTAAACTTAAGAGCTTCTGCACAGCAAAAGAAACTATCAATAGAGTGAACCGGGAACCAACAGAATGGGGAAAAATTTTTGCAATCTACCCATCTGACAAAGGGCTAATATCCAGATTCTACAGAGAACTTAAACAAATTTACAAGAAAAAAACAAACAACCCAATCAAAAACTGGACAAAGGATATGAACCAACACTTCTCAAAAGAAGACATTTATGCAGCCAACAAACATATGAAAAAGAACTCATCATCACTGATCATTAGAGAAATGCAAATCAAATCCACATTGAAATACCACCTCATGCCAGTAAGAATGGCAATTATTAAAAACTCAGGAGACAACAGATGCTAGAGAGGATGTGAAGAAATAGGAACGTTTTTACACTGTTAGTGGGAGTGTAAATTAATTCAACCATTGTGGAAGACAGTGTGGCAATTCTTCAAGGACTAGAAAAAGAAATACCATTCGACCCAGCAATCTCATTACTTGCTGTGTTCCAGGCACTGTGTTCCAGGCACATTATAATCCTCAAGGATTATAAATCATTCTTTTATAAAAACACACATATGCATATGTTTATTGTGGCACTGTTTACAATAGCAAAGACTTGAAACCAACCCATATGCCCATCAAAAATAGACTGGATAAAGAAAATGTGGCATATACACCATGGAATACTATTCAGCCATAAAAAAGAATGAGTTCATGTCCTTTGTAGGGACATGGATGAAACTGGAAACCATCATTCTCAGCAAACTGACAACAGAAAACCAAACACCGAATGTTCTCACTCTTAAGTGGGTATTGAACAATGAGAACACACCAGCACAGGGAGGGGAACATGACACACCAGGACCTGGGGGATGGGGGGCAAAGAGAGGAATAGTAGGAGGTGAGGGACAAGGAGAGGAATAGTAGGGAGTGGGGCACTGGGGAGGGACAGCATTAGGAGAAATCTAATGTAGATGACAGGGCGATGGATGCAGCAAACCACCACCATGGCACGTGTATACCTATGTAACAATCCTGCATGATCTGCATATGTACCCCAGAACTTACAGTATTATAAATAAATTTAAAAAAAAAAGAAAAACATAAAAAAAACTAGTTAACAACAATTACTACCACATCTTTGTTTTCTTAAATGTAAGCTTGTTTTCTTATATTTAATTAATGCAATAATTAAGATTTAACATTTTTAAATCTGTATCAATGAATCTATATTTACTGAATTAAATATATTAAATAACATGGAGTAAATAATTTTAATCTATATTATTTAATCTATATTTAGTTAAGTATTTAGATATTGTTTTAATTGAGTGGCCTTCCAAGTAGATAAAACAAAAAATCATGGCGATGAACTTGCTGCCAAATCTCTCTCTAAACATCTGCAACTTGATTTTTATTCTCTGCAGATTAGTTATGTAAGAATCTGAATTAATATCTCTTTTGCGGGCACTACAGAGAAGTAACCTAAATAGTATTGAAAGAGAAAATGGCTTGTATTTTTTAGTTGAGATTTTAAGCTGTCCAGAGAATTTGGTTATGACTTCTTTAAGAGACTGAGTTATGATAAACCTTGCAAGTTAGATATGCTCATTTTTCAATAGCCAATGAGAAGATTGTGGAAACCCACGTGGTACTTGAAATGTGTCTTGTAAAGCCTAAAACATCCTTCCCTCCTATACTATTATACCCCTTAAGGTCCATGGTTGTGTGTCTGTGTGAGTGTGAGAGTGTGTGTGTGTGTGTGTGTGTGTGTGTGTGTGTGTGTGTGCAGAGCAAAGACTTCAGCTATATCCAGAGATAGTCTACTTCTGGGAGTGGGATTGAATTGGCCTGAGAGGTACTCTTGATTATATTTCAAGCAAGAGTTTCAAGCAAGTCAACAGTGGTTGACTCCCTATTTTTTCTAGAGAAACTACACTGGGAGAATAAGCATGAATTTCCAATAAATTAGATGTTGAATTCAATGTCGGATTTAATAAAGCAGCTGAATTTTATCCATAAGTTTGCTTTATTGAGAAATCTCAGTCTAGAAGAAATTACTTTTTAAATCAATTACTTGTTAAATCAAAAAGTGTTGAAATTTATAGAGAGGTTAAAAAAGAAAAAAGAGAGAGAGTGACCATTTAGACCAGGAGATTATAATCTGGGGTCCACAGAGCTGTACCTTGAGATCATGAATAGGCCTCAGTGGCCTCATTAATAGCCAGACATTATGCAGATTCATTTATGTTCATTTTAAAGCACTGGTTTTATATTTTTTTCTAGAGAAGAGGGTAGAAAATGTTCCTCAATGTTTTTCAAGGGTTCAAAATGTTTAAAGACCACTGATTTATATCAATAGTTATTTATATGTGAGTGTACCGGTGAGCACAGGGTGGTCAAGTGATTACATGGGATCGTTTGACTAGAGAGAAGATGAACTGCTGGGCACCAACTCATCCCATTCTGAGTCCAGTGCTAGCATGCTGCTTCTAAGCTGCCAACAATGATGGGATTTCTTCTCTGGCTACCTTTGAGTTACAGCCTATAACTAAGGTGTGAAAAAAAACAACAACAAAAAACACATAAAATATGTTGCTCAGGAGTAAGAAGTTTATATATTGAGTGTATTTACATCTTAATAGTGAGAACGATATGATAGAATACTCAGTTGAAAATTTTCGAATAGAAGAGTATCTTAGTTTGAGTTCTTCCCAAAGGAGATACGGGAGAAGCAGTTGGATATAAGTAATTTAATTTGCTAGTGATGACATTTTGGAAGCACTATGAGAAAGTCAAAAATGAGACAGGAATACATCAGTGATTAGCATGTTAATTAGAGGGATATCACTGTAGGCAAATATAGCACCTCATGGCTCAGAGTTATCTCACCAGAGAAGCCAAGAAGATCGGTCACTTATCTTCTGACTTCTGCCTCTCATCAGCAGAGGGTTTTTCTTGGCCATAAAAGAACCTCAGGTAGATATGGAAATAGTCTACCTATAATTCCCAGGGCAGGCCAAGGGCATATGGACAGGGTTTCACAACATCTGCTACAAGGTGTTTTAGGAGTTAAGAAAGTTGTATCTGTGGATTAAAGCATTGTTGGATCAGCACATCTTAGGAATAAAAGAGAACTCAGAAGTCATCTGATGTCACAACTCCTTTTTCTACAACTTATGCAAAGATCCCCTCCATAATATCACTTAAAATAGTGATCTCTGCTATTCCTATCAATATTACAAAGCACATCACATGCAGATATAGGGGTTTTTGCTGTAGGGTCATCCCTATATGATTCTGATTTTATTTAAGTGGAATCAGAGTCTACTGTAACCTTCCAGTGGTGGCCAACTTCCCCTCTGAATCTATACAATGCATATTTAAAGTCTTTTTTAGAGAAGAGCCTATAGAAGCCATCCCCCAGCATGGCCCCCAATTACCCTTGACTCCTGGTATTTATGCCCTTGTAGAGTTTTCTCCCACACTGGATAAGGCTGACTTATATGTCCAATAGAATTTTATGGAAATGACAGAATAAGACTTCCAAGACTAGGTCATAAATATCACTGCAGTTTCCATCTTCTTCTCTTGAATTATGCACTCTGGGGGAAACTGACTGCCATGTCGTGAGGACGCTCAAGAAGGCCTGTGGAGAGATCTACATGATTAAGAGCTGAGTCCTCCACCAACAGCCACGTGAGTAAGCTATTTTGGAAGTGGATTCTCCATTCCCAGCCAAGCCTTTAGAGGACAGCAGCTGCAGCCAGCAATTTGACTGAGACTTCATGAGAGACCCTGAGCCAGAAACACCTAGCTACCTGCTCCCAAGTTCCAAGCATTCAGAAACTGTGTAAGACAATACATCATAATCGTTTTAAGCCAGAGTTTTGGGATAACATGTTACACAGCATGGATATCTAGTACTTAAGAGTTTTTGGTATCTAAAGACAGCTACTCCCCATCTTCTAGTTGAATAAATACTCACCTTTGCTTTCTTTCTTTGTGTGGTTTAGTTTTCCACTAAGAAACCATTCTTATATGTAAATGCCCTTTTTAGTGTCAGTCTGAACAAGTTAAATCTCTTTGTTGAAAGTGACAAAGACAAAATTCAGCCAGTATATGTATGAAAGAGGGGGATGTATTGTCTCATGTAATCAAATTTCCAGAAAAGAAGGGGCTCTTGCCTTAGACAGCTGAAAGCAGGGACTTAAACGACACATGACTTGTCTCTTTTTTCTACATTTTTCTATCCTAGCTTTTGCTTTTGTTTTCAAATCAGCTGTCCCCAGAACATTTTAATCTTTTAATGTAGCTTTCATACACAGAGCTCTGTAACCAGAGACCAGAGTTCTCCTCAGCCAGACAGTTCTGTCTTAAAGAATCTCAGGAAGGAGTTGCAACTTGTCCAACTTAGATCATGTTCCTATCCTCAGACCACTGTGACCAGGAACACTTTATCATGCCCAAATGGATCATATGTGCACCCGTGCAGCTGGAAGCATATTGGGCAGAGGCTTGTGAGGGTGCAGGAGGAGTAATTTTAAAATGAAAGTGACCTATGGACAGAAGAAACCATAAATAACTTCTACTATCTTAGCTGGATGTTATGACCCTGTTGTTTTTGAATTTGTGTGAAATAAATAGAGATGACTTTTTGGTTGTCAGTTCAGTGCATCTCATACAATAAATATGGTAAGGTGGTAGGGGATAAGATCTCTGGAATAGAATAGAATAGTCAAGAGCATGGTTGGTGGTAATAAGAAAATCCATTCTTATTTAAGTTAGAGGTTTCACTGACACAAGGGACAATAGGAGGTGGAGAACATCATACAAAAGAAGAAAGATTGGCCAGATAAGTACCTGAACTTCTAAGGGAGAAACACAGAAGTCAATGCTCAAGGTCATGGCTTCTCAATCAAAGTTGTGATGCATTAAAATCACAGTCCTTTGTAAGGTAGTTTGAGAAGTTCATCTCAAATAGATAAGCTATTATGGTTTATAAAATATTTCCTTTTTTATGCACCAAGTTGGACTTTTAGCCATTTTGTAAGTACAAAAAATAGCCATTTTGTAAGTACACGTCCCCAAAGACAGTATAACCTCATGGTTAGAAAGATGGTCACCTGAACACTCTGCCTAAATGTGAAACTTTGATTTGCTATTTATTAGATGTGTACCATTGAACAAGTTATTTAGTCTCTCTGTGTCTCAATTGTGCCTTGTAGAATTTGAAATAAACAATAATATTCTTTTATCAAGATTTTATTAAATGAATTAATATATACTAAATTCTCACAATAACATATGACATATACTAAGAGCTACATAGACATTAGCAATTCACACTATTACTATGTTATTATCCTTGAACTGGGGCAAAAAGTTTGTACTTAAATTTATCCCCATGGAAATGTATGCATACCCTATGATACCCTGATATGAGTGTGTCACCCATCTGAATAGCATCTGTCCCATATGTTAACGAAGAAGAGAATGTGAAAGTTATCATTCTAGGCATTCAGTGGGGTTGATCATAGTATCTAGTAAGAGGCTGGCAAAGCAATCAAGTTGGAATGATTTGTGAGACATTTTGGCTGGAAATAGAGACCTCTTTAAAGACTGAAACATCTATTTTGTTATTTGTTAACATCTGTTCTGTTTGCATGTAGATCTCTCTTTAAGTAATACAAGAACAAATATATTACAATATACTTCCATCAGAAAAGAGTATTCATCTGTGGGTTGTTTGTTTTCTAATTGCAGTAACAAAGATTTAAACCACATTTAGGACCCAAACATAGTCATCATAAAAGCTCATCTTTATACTAATGTCCATTTTTATCCAAGTACAGTGCATAATTAAATGCTAGCACTGAGAAACACTGTATTTAGAAAAGAACAAGGCAAGATTATCAACCACAGCTATGTACATACTCCTCCAGCTCAAATATTTCAGACTATACACATTTGCTACTCCCATTGCTTATTTTTTTAAATATTTTAGACAAAATGTGTATATTATATTTTTAAATATATGGCAATTGGATCATTGCATCATATAATCACAAAACTTTAAAACTAGATGTTTAAAGATCACTCAGTACACTTATCTAAGTCTCCTTCTACCAATTACTTTGAATACCTGTGTCTCAAGTCACAGAATAACTTATGGAAGGTATGAAACACGTGCAAGCACTATCCCATGGCAATCATTACCAATTCCCTGTAAAGCCTAAATGAGTGTCAGAATCCTTTTCCACACAGTAAACCAGGTGGCCACTTCAAATTAATAAAAATCACTGTAAAAACTGAAATCTGTTTACTTTGCCTTAATGATTCTTAGCTAAACAGAACCCAGGATACCCAATTTTCATATTAATATGATTGTAACATTCAAATTTCTCAGTTATAAACTATTCAAACTAGATTTGCCCATCTTGACACTGTTTTGTTGAGTGTTCATGAGGAATTTGTTTTTGTGAATCTATTGGTGAAAACTCTTTCCAGGATCTAGTCATTGATAAAGTCACATACTGCAAGTTACATTTTCTTTTTAATGAGGTGTAAGTCACATACCATACAATTCACACTTTCAAAGTGTCCAATTCAGTGTACTTTATAGATTCACAAAGTTGTGCAGCATTACTTCTAAATCAAACCCCATGTCCATCAGCAGTCACTCCCCATTCCTTGCTTCTCTTTCCCCCACCCCACCCCACCCCTTAGGAATCACTAACCTATTTTCTGTCTTTATGGATCTGCCTATTCTGGACATTTCCTACAAGTGGAATCATACAGTATGCATCCTTCTATGTCTAGTTTATTTTGCTTAGCACAATGTTTTCAAGGTTCATCCATGCTGTTGCATGTATCAGCACTTCATTCCTTTTTGGTAGATGAGTAATATTCTATTGTATGATATGCCACATTTTGTGTATCCATTCAACAGTTGATGGGCATTTGAGCTGTTTCCATCTTTCACTATTACAAGCAATTATGCTATCAACATTCAAGTCAAATTTTAAATGTCAAATGTTTTCTATTCTTTAGCTATTCACCAAGGAGTGCAATTACTTTGACATAAGGTAACTCTATTTAACTTTACATTAGCATTGGCGTGTATGAGGGTTCCAGTTTCTCCACATCCTCACCAACACTTGCTATTGTCTCTCTTTTTGCTTATATCCATCCTAGTGGGTATGATTTATATCTCATTATGGTCTAGGTTTTCATTTATCCAATAACTAATAATATTTAATATCTTTTCACATGCTTAGTGGCCATTATGTATGTCTTCTTTGGAGAACTGTTTATTCAGATTATTTGCCAAGTTTTGAATTGAGCCATTGGTCTTTTTACTGTTGATTTGTAACCATTATTATATTTGTGATTACTTGACCTTATCAGATACCTGATTTACAAATATTTTTTCCAGTATGTAGGTTTTCTTTCACTTTCTTGTTAGTGTCCTCCATGCACAAAAGTATTAATTTTGATGCCGTCCAGTTTATCTATCTTTTCGTGAGTTGCTTCTAGTTTTGATGTCATATCTAAGACACCATTGTCTAATTCAGGGTCACCAAGATTCACTCCTGTTTTCTTTCAAGAGTTTTATAGTATTAGTGTTTACATTTGTATTTTTGATTAATTAATACCAACTGAACTTCAAGATTATACAAAATCTTTGTTCCTATGTAGCTCCATTCCCTTTCCCCTCTTTTGTACTGTTATTTGCATACAAATTACACCATTATACTTTGGATGCTCATTGACACTGATATATGGCTTTCACTTCATTCATTTGCCTTTATAGCTGTTTATTTTCCTTCATTCTTTTTTGTTTTATTCTACAAACTATATAATCTCAATTGACTTATCTTTCAGTTTGCTGAATTTTTCTTCTGCTTGCTCAAATCTGCTCTTGAGCTCCTCTGGTTAAATTTTTATTTCACCTGCTGTACTTATAACAGCAGAATTTCTAACTGGTTCTTTTCTATAATTTTTGTCTTTTTTATGCATATTCCCTATTTCCTGAGGCACTGATCTCATATTTTCTTTTATTTGTTTAGACTTGGTTTGCTTCAGTTTAAGCATATTTAAAATAGCCAATATGAAGTCTTGTTTAATAAGTACAACGTCTGGGCTCTCTTAGGGATGGTTGTTTTTCTTCCTCTACTTCGGGGCTGTATATTCTTGTTTCTAGGTATGCCTTGTAACTGTTTTGTTGTTGTTATTGTTAAAAACTGGATATTTTAACCTGGTATGGAGGTTCATGTCTGTAATGCCAGCACTTGGGAGGCTGAGGCAGGTGAATCACTTCAGCTCAGGAGTTCAAGACCAGCCTGAGCAAATGGTGAAACTCTATCTCACCAAAATTTTTTAAAAATACAAAAATTAGCCGGGCATGGTGGCACATGCCTGTAGTCCCAGCTACTTGGGAGGCTGAGATGGGAAGATAGCTTGAACCTAAGAGGCGGAGGTTGCAGTGAGCTGAGATTGCACCACAGCACTTCAACCTGAACAACAGAGTGAGACCCTTTCTCAAAAACAAAACAAAACAAAAACTGGACATTTTAAGTAATATAAAGTGGCAAATCTGAAAATCAATTTCTTCCTCCTTCCCAGGGTTTGTTGTTATTTGTTTTGTGACCTTTCTGAACTAATTCTTCAAGCCTGTATTCTATCCTTTATGTGGCCACTGACGTCTCAGCTTAGTTATTTTAGTGCTCAGCTTGCACATAGCCTCAAGATCAGCCAGAAATGGAGTTCAGGGACTTCCCAGGTCTTTGCTGAACATTTATACAGTCCTGAACATGCAAACAGCTCTATGCATGTGCATGGCCTTCTAGATTCCAGAAGCATGGCAAAGACATTCAAAGGCTTCTATGAACGTCTCATTCCACAGTTTTCTTTTTAAAATTTTTGGTTAGACTATTGTTTGCCCCAACTGTTATTCACTACCTCAAAATGCTGCAATGATAAAAAAAAATTGCCTCTGATTATTTTTAATAAATGCTCAGGCAAAATGCTTTTCACACTGGGTGACTTCCAAGTCAGGTTTAATTAAGGCAGTCTTGTGAGTCAGTTCTTCCAAGAAATCACCAGATAGGTGAAATAATAATAATTCTTTTAGAATGGGTCTTTGAAGGAATTTAACTCTGTTCTGCCCTCTCCACTGGCGGCCAGGTGGCTGGTTTCCATTGTTCATTCTCAAAGTGGACACAGAGCTGGGGTGGAGGTGAAAATAAGACAAATTAAAATGCCACCCAACTCGCTATTCTTACCAATATTCAGCCATTTTTCTTGAATAAATGCTCCTCAGATTTATAAAGGTCTTTGGTTAATTTTTAGAGTTTTGAAAAAGTTGATTCTATTTTTCCCATGTGCTTTTTGCTTTTACAGATAAGAGGATTTTTTAGAAATCCTTACTCTATTTTATCTGATGTCACAAACTATATTTATATTTGTTCTATACACATTATTGTTTGTATAGATTATATAGATTCATAGAATCAGAAGTCTTTATCATGGCTCACAAAGCCCTACCTGATCTGAGCCCCTTGCCTTCTTCTTAAAAGTTATCTGCTAACCAGCTTTCCCTCATTCATGAAGAACTATTCCTATGGCTCCCTTTCTATACCTCAAATATCCGAAGTCATTTACTCATCACAGCCTTTGTGCTTGGTATTCTTTCTGTCTGGAGTCTCCTTCCCCTAGAAGAAACTTCTTATCCCTTTGGTCTCACCTCAGATACCACCTTCTGAGAGAGGCTTTTTTTTTTTTTTTTCCAAAAAAGCTCCTTCTATTCTTATCCTATATACAACCCTTCTACCTCTAGGTTATCTTTATTACATTATGTTTCTTTTCATTCACAATTTTTAGTAAACTCCACAATTACAATGTTTGTGTCACTCATTTTATTTGTTTCCTCCAGGAGAATGTGAGTTTCATGAGGACAGGGACCTTGTTGGTCCTATGTATCTCTATATTCTTTTGGCCTGCACAGTTATTAGCACACAGTAGATGTACAATAGTAGATAGCTGAGTTAATGAAGAAGAATGATGAGAATTTTATTTAGTATCAATAACATTCCTGGATTTAGGATCCTACAAGTATACTCTATCTTTCAGTTAAATTCTAAGGACAAATAAATCAAGATATGAGAAGAAACCCATTACACTAAGAAAATGACTAGAAGTACCTTGAATTTCTTCTTTTGGAGAAAACTTGATAGGAGAGAAAGGTTTCTGGTTAAAGATTGGGATAGATTGCTCTTTTTGCCATGACCTAGAACAAAGCACCATTTTTAACTTAGTCTCCAGTTTTCTCATCTGCAAAATCATAAGGTTGAATCAGGTGATCTCATAGTGTCTTCCACCCTCTTCACCCTATTTTTGGAGTCTCATAATGTGCCCTTACCATCGATTAGAGAGAAAACTACTTTAACTTTGGAACGTAAAATTGATTTCAAATGCCACACAATGAAAGAATAAATATGAAACACCAGGATACCACTTTAACAGAATCTTTTTTTATGTCCATAATGGTACTTTAATGTTTGTGTATATGGTTTTTGTTGTTGTTGTTGTTGTTTTTGTTTTTTTGCCAGGAACATTTTGAAGTTTATAGCACTAGAATAAAACATACAGTCTTTCATCTGGTTAACCAACTTATGGCTATTGTATTCTAAACTGCTCTACAATGCCACTGGGATTAAATTTGCTGAAGTTTATTTTATTTTATTTTAAATAAAGTAAGCTGTGACGCAAGCTCAAAAAACAATAAAAGAAACTTGAGGTTGATCTTCATATGGGTTGCATGATAAACTGGCATATTTCTCTGGCTCTCAGAAGCTCTGGCTATTATCTCAAAAGACCACTTTGAAGTCAAAAACTTAATAGGGCTCTTAAGTCAGAAAAATAGAGGAAAGAAGGAAATCAACAAATAGCAAGAAAATTTTCAACTCTGAAGTAGAACAAATAGTATTTACACAGCATTGATTTTTCTAGATCTGGATAATGAAGTTTGGTTACTTCTGATAGATAGAGGTCAGATGGGTGAATCAAGTGGATGATTTATGTATCTTTTTGGACATTATAATTTCTCAACCAACTCTCCCATGGATTGAAATTTCCCTGTGTGCATAGCATAGTGCTTGTTATAAAATAGGCAACACAGATACAAGTTAAATGGGGATTTGGTCATTACTTTTTCTCAAAACAAGAAAAGCTCACCCACTTCAGATTTCTGCCGGGGAGTTAAAGAACACTGCCCCACCTAGAGGTACTCCTTTCTTTCAAGGGTACTTAGTATGTGCCACATGGTTGGTACAATTTTCTGCATTGACAGCCCTGAAATGTGGGCCCATCTAGGCTCAGGATGAGAGGCGGGTAGAATACAGACACACTATGCACAGATTGACCTTTATAAAAAATTGCTTAAACATTTTTAAACATTAAGTCCACTTGGAGTTTTTAGAGGATTTTTGCGTTAACTGAAACCAGGGATTCTCAATCTTGGTACTATTGACATTTGAAGCTGGATAATTCTTTGCTGTGGAGGGCTGTCCTGTGCACTGAAGGATGCTTAGCAGCATCCCTGGCCTCTCTATGAGTTTGCAGTACCAACTCCCCTGCCACAAAGTTTAACAACCAAAATGTCACTAGACATGGACAAATGTCTTGTGAGGGTCAAAGTCACTCGTGATTGAGAGCTACTCATATGTTCCTCAGAGTGTGTTCCTCTGATATGACAGAAACTGAACAAAGAACACCCTAGAGTATGTCAATAACCAGCATTTAAGGAAACCTCAGCTTTGAGCCACTCTTTGGACCAATAACACGGTATTTTATTTATCCAATTATTATTCTTATATCTGCATTATAGAAACATTTTTAGCATAGTAACAGCTACTTTTTGAGCAATTTCTTTGTGTTGAGTGTTTTACATGCTTTGGATCATTTAAATTTCACAAGGGCCCTATAAGGTATGAAGGTAAGTAGTGGTAAAATCTGGATTCAGGTTTTATTTATGCTCCAAACTCTTAAATCCTTCCCTTACTGCTGGTGGTTCTCATGACCTTGGAAATTTTGTAGACAAAAGAACATAGTGGTTAAGAGTACAGGTTCTGGAGACAAACTGCCTAGATCTAAATCTTGTCTCAATGAATTCTTAGCTTTATAAGCTGAGCAAATTACTTAAGCTCCCTGAGCTCATTTTTATTTTTTTGGCCCTAAAAAACATCCCCTCAGAAGATTGCTCTGAGGATTACATGAGATATGTATGCAAACACCTAGTATATAAAAAGTGCTCAACTACTGTGAGTTTAGGTTTCAAACTCATATGCCTAGCAGGACTAGAAAGTAATGCCTGGAGTAGGGTGGGCTTAGGCACTGCATTAAGGAGCAGTGTGGACTGTGGTGTACTATTAATATACAGGTCATACTCTTGTCTATAAGTTTTTCAGCCAATCTTTTTTTAAAGCAGGTATAAGCCAAATAGCTTGTATTGCCAGAATGGATTATGAGCCCTCTGTTTATCAGTGAGGTAACTGAAGCTTAGAGAAGCAGAGGAGCTTGCCAAGGTTCTGTCCTCAGCTGTGGGATTTTACATGGAACCTAGGCTTCATTGTATCTTTGGCCACGTCACATACTCCTGCCCTAGATGTATGTCCTTCCACTCATCAAAAAACATCTCTTGCTTTTATTTCTGTAAATAAATTCTGATTTCTTAATGAGCTGAAAACATGTATTCATATAGGGACCTGAGCAGTGCTTGTGGCACGGGATTGCTGCTGCGAGGGCATCTGGGCATTTAAATTGCTCCCCACTGGGCATCAGAACCCCCTGCCAGTGAAAGATTGCAGAGTGCTCTAGCATGAGGATTATAGTTTTCTACAGGGATGAAAACGGCCAAGACTTGCGAATAAATGCAACCACCAATTAGACTCCTTCAACACTATATTTAATTTAGAGGCCTTAAAACAAATAAGTTTTTTTGTTTAACTATCTGATTTGTTTTAAGGCCATCACCCTTTAAACTATTTTTTCTTTGCATCCTAAGTCAACTGGCTGGTAGAACTTGAGAACTAAACAATTCATATTTGACAGAATCATACCTCTTTGACATATAAAGATAGCCTGGGAGTCCAGAAAAATCCCCAATATTGTATATGAATTTCCAAATATTTCTGCTAGTTTATTCCACCATGAACACACACACACACACACACATACACACACACACACACACACACACACACCCTCTACTCACTGCTTAATTATTATCCAGTAAGGCAGATGTCATAACTGTTTTATTCATCTTTGTATCTTTAGCACAAAAAGCAACATCTGGCATGATATCTTCTCTGCCTGTGTTCTTAATTTCTTCCTTACAACTTCTAGCCATTCATACTATGACTGGCTTCTTGGTTATGTAAAAACGAATATCTCGCTCTTTTCCAAGCACTTGAAAGACTGTTTTATAATTCCCCAGTGTCTTTTCTTTTATAGCCCAAATATCATTTCCTCCTTCTATGATGTGATTTCAGATCCCTATAAGACATTGATCATCCTACTTGAGCTATTCAACAACTTGTTTGTTTTTACTTAAATTCTGTGGCAGAGACTTCTAGTTGCTCTCAAAATCCTCAACATCCATATACCATTATCCTACATATAATGTAGGCACATAATCACTCCTGACCCCACACCAGCTAACAACTTCATTTCCCAGCCTTCCTGTTTAAGTTAGGACTATGTGAATATCCTAGAAAATAAAATAGGAATGAAAGTGATGTGTACAACTTCTGAGTCATGACCTTAAAGGGATCTATTCTCCCTTTCCCTTTTCACCCTGCTGCCTGGATTATGGATATCGTAGAAGTCATTTTAGACCATACAGATGAGGGACTTCATTTTAGGAATGGCAGGACAACAAATTAAGAAGAGTGGGTCCCTAGATAATCTTACATGGTAGAGATGTTCTGCAGCTTTGGACTGACCACCTTTAGACAATTACTCGATAAATATGTGTCCTTATTTAAGCCACTGTTGAGTTGAAACAATTACGTGCATCTAGATTAACAGTCTAATAGGCCAGGCGCAGTGACTCGTGCCTGTAAAACTTAGCACTTTGGTAGGCCAAGGTGGGTGGATCACCTGATGTCAGTAGTTCAAGACCAGCCTGACCAATATGGTGAAACACTGTCTCTACTAAAAACAGAAAAATTAGCTGGGCATGGTGGTGGGCATCTATAATCCTGGCTACTCAGGAGGCTGAGGCAGGAGAATCACTTGAACCTGAGAGGCAGAGGTTATAGTGAGCCAAGATTGCGCCATTGCACTCTAGCCTGGGTAACAAGAGCAAAACTCTGTCTCAAAAAAACAAACTCACAAACAAAAAACAGTCTACTAATAGTACTAGTTCCCTATATTCTGGTACCAGTGGTGAGTTCAGCAGATTAAAAACTACCCTGAATTTAAGTTATTGATTTAGCATTTGAGGATTAGTTGGAGAAGATACAAACTTTGTGAACTAAAGCTAGTGGCTATTATTGTGCTATGTGATAGCTCAGAAAACAGACCAGCTGTTTTTTGCAGCAGCAGTTTGATATTTAAACATCATTATATTTCTTCACCCCAAATCCAATCCCCTATTTTTCTCTGTGGCAGGCCCTAATTGTCATTTAATGCAATTTTTCTCCATCCTCACATCCAGCCTTTTACTATGTGATAAGCACATCTCACAAATTTGAATTTATATAATTTTATGTTTTAAATACTGTTTAAAAACTAAAATGTCAAGTATACCACCCTCTGGTATATCATCAGAGATTTCCTTCAAATTTGATTTGAATCCATTCATCAGATTTGCGGAGACAATTTTTCCATTATACTCAAAGGGAAATTGCCTTTAATTGTGCATTCGAATAACTGAGTCTTTCTTACTGTTCACACATATATGCATGCACACACACAATCATCTTAATGTAGCTATATGTTAGTAAGGCATTTATGTTGGTTTTTTAATGGTTTCTATACTAATCTTTAAACTAGGGTTCAGCAAACTATGGCCCATTAGCCAAATACGGCCCTTCTCTTTCTTTTAAGTAATGTTTTATTGGAACATAGCTATCCCCATTTGTTTATGTAGTGTGTGTCTGTGGCTGCTGTTGTGCTACAATGGCAAGTTAAGTAGTTATCACAAAGATTACGTACCCATGAGGGATAAAGATTTACTATTTGGCCCTATGCAGAAAATGTTCACTAATCCTTGTTCTAGGTAAGTGTTTCCAATCTTTTTTTCATGATTGTTCCCCCAGCGACCTTTTGAGACTTTGCATTTTTGTTTGTTTTCATCACTGTACCCTGTGAAATTTTAATACCACAGATATACCAGATATCCATGCATGTACCCTATGTGTATTTGTTCTTTATACATAAAAATAGTAAGATTTCTCATCCCCTAAAAGCCAACTGTTGCTCCCTCACAGGCAATATTACTTTTGTTGAGAATGCATTCTCTAGGCCAGAATTTCTAAATTTCAGCACTCCTGATATTTTGGGACAAATAATTCTTTATGATAGAGGCTGTCCTGTGCATTGCAGGATGTTTAGCAACATTCCTGCCATCTACCCACCAAATGGAAGTAGCATCCCTCTACATAATCTATGACAACTCGAAATGTCTCCAGGCAATGCAAATGCCTCAGGATCAAGAGGGAGGCAAAATTTTGCCAATTGAGAATTAATGATATTATTTAAAAATGAAGACCAACATATTATATATCATAAACTTAATAGGTTTTTTCTTGCAATATTTACTATTAACAGAAAGTATCTTATCTCTTTGTTTATTACAACTTCTCAACAAGGATCACAAATTACATCTTCAAATACTTTATTCTAAATTTCCCTCCAAAATTAATACTGTACTCATTGGTCAGAAGTTGATTCACTGTTCTTGCCTATCTCCAATAACCTGTGGCATTTTCTACTGTAACAAGGTTCTTCAAAAACTAGCCAAGAGTTCAGTAATTCTATTTAACAGCTCCCTCAGTATGTTTATTTCAAGCCTGAAAATTTGAACTTTTTGAGAATAATTATTACCATCTCTCTCATCTGCCGAGCTTCCTTTCTCCATTAACAAGTCTATTCCATCATTTAATTTATAAGAATTACTCTCATTCTCAAAAACCAAAAAAAAAAAAAAAGATAGAATTGGCTTTTTAAAAATCACCAAATACATGCAATCATTTTCTAGATTTTTTTTCCCTAAAAAAAATAAATGTCCTGTTGCCATTCAATCTCATCATATCACATAGAATTGTCTGGAAGACAAAATGACAGATCAATCACAGATATGTTCCTGAGAGTGATAAGAGCATACTCAAGATATTTTAGTGTCTTCCTTTGGAGTTGTCTAGAGGATAGGAATGTCCAAAAAAGGAAAGAGGTGTTTAATTCTGACTTTCTTGGTAGAATTATGTGTTTACATCAAGGAACAATTTTAACCTAACTCCATCACATTCTATGTAATTTGCTGGAACTTAGCTTTTACAAGGTAATAATTTAAAGGAAAAATAAAATGATCCTTTAGAACTTCTTTGAGATTTGGGAACAAGGACAAACATAAATGATTAGAAAAACAATTGAAAGTCATTGCAAAGTCTGAAGTGTAGTGCTGTGGGCCACTTGAATCAGAGTCTTGGTTCTTTCAGCCTGTCTTTCAATCTATCAAGCAAAGCCTATGCTTAACATCATGACATTGGCACATTCTCAAAATTAAGTGAATTAGGGTTTTTTCTTATGTTACCATCCATCCTGAAAAATGGGAAACCTAAATGCCTTTATTTAAAAACCCTCATTATCTCTCTTTATGATTTCTGAATAAATCATAAAACCTTTGCTCCAGCCTTCTGAAGCCAGAAATAGATGTTTCATCAACTGCATTGTTTGGTCATGTTTGAATGACCAAAATTACAACGCAAGATTTCTGCATTATGCTATGGTTATACTGTTATATGCTTTGAGGTACTAGCCTCTGTGTGTTCTTGTTACTGCATTTGTCTCCCACCTTGAACTATGGCTCTGCTAACTTTATCTCTCACATGTTTTCTTTGCTTCATAAAACCTTGTCTCTGTATCATAAGACTAAAATGAGCCCTGAACTCGGTAAAGTTCTGGGTTGTTATTCTAATTCTGTCACTCACCAGCCATGTGACTTTGGGTAAGACCCTTCCTTTACCATGCCTAATTCTTCCCAACACTACAAATAGTATCTGATCATATAACTGAAAAGTTCATGTAAGGGTATAAGACATAGTTGAACCTGGGGCACTAACAATATTGTCAGAACTCTGCGAGTTCATAAAAGGAAAGTTTTCCTCTGGCAGACTATCTGCATGGTGGAGCCTAACAGATGAAGGCTTATATTTTCCCAGGTTCAATGTCGGTAAAGAGAGAAAATATTCCATTTCACCATTTTCAGCATACATCCTAGAATTAAGCATCATTTCCTGTCTTGCATCATGTGCCTGGCCCTTAACAGCCACCGTGGCCAGGACAATGGGTTGATTTAACTATAACAGAATTATTGCCATCACTAAGACCCCAGAGATCATTAAGACAACATGAAATGAGATGGAGAGATGGGAGAATTCTCCAAGAGGAAAATTAAGATGCTAATATAGAATAAAGAAGAACATATACTTTGCTGGACACAAGAAGAGAGGTTACTGCAGGTAGAAAGGCAGCTCTCTCTTTGGTGTAAATGTCCCTTTACTAAATGAATATTTTAATCTCATTCCCACCTTTGCAGCTATCACCTGGGTACATCAGCCTCCCCTACCAATGCCTAATTTTGATCCTGCAGCAGATACCTCAGCCTCAGAATTTTGAGACTCACTGCTACAGGCCTTTCCCCCAGACTGTCTTGCTCTTAGAAGTTCACCAAGGAAGGAAATCATTTGTGCATGAGAATTCATCCATGAGTAAGTAAATTATTGGCCCTCTAGGGGAGGGGGTTACAGCCCTGTTGTTCTATATTTTCATGTTTATCTATCATTACTGCAAAATAATATGTTGTAGAAATTATAAAAGTCATTAAAACACATTCCTAAAAACTGGGGACCAGAGGAACATTCTTTGAGGACTCCTGTTTAAGTTTTACCTTCTTTCATGTACCTTCCACCTTGCTATGAAGTTCTATCATTGAGTCCCTTCCATAAACCTATGGGAAACAACATCTCTACCCTAGCAGAGGTCTTGCTTTTTAGCTTATTTTTAGGGCTTCTGTGACTCTGTCAAGGACCCATGGTGAGACTTCAGTGGGACTTTGGGCATACAGCTTACTGCTATGGATCTCAGTTCCCTATTCTGAAAGAAAAAGAACATAAAACATTATGTACTTTCTCTTTCTGGTTTGCTATAAAAAATTAAATGAGTTATATATGCGAGCTGTTGAATAGTGATGTTACACTGGAAAAAAGACTTTAGGGTCAGGAGATGTGTGGGCATCATCAGTGGAGTTCTAGAGACAGAAACAATGCCCGATATTATAATTACATAATCAAATGGTACCAAAAAAATAGTACAAAAGGTCAATCAAATGGTACAAAAGGTCAAAAGACCTTCTTGCTCATATTCCAAATCACAATGTGTGAGCTACCACAGTCTGCTTGACCTTCTCCTAAGCCTGTTTCCCTTCCCAAGCCCAGCATTATTTCCCACCATGTCCTAGCACCACCCAGCATCTCGCTGTCCTGCACCACCAAATCAAACAGCTCACCCAGGGCATTTGCCCAGGAAGGAGGTGTAGGCAGCTCCCTGTGTTCTGGATCACCAGAAGGTAGGGCAGGGCCATCTGCTGATGCACAAGGACAGCTGCATTCCCCATTGTGAGGCATAGGATGAATCACTGGCCAAAAAGCAAATTTTACTTCACTGGATGAAAAATTCACAGAGCTGCATAGTCTCATGAGGTTGTTTGGGGTGTAACTGTAGAAATTAATGGAGCTCAAAAACTGTTATTGAGTTTTTGAATGACAATACATGGTTCAAAGAGAAACTTTATAGTGATATATTATTTTATATATTTTACATAATAATAACATTATATACAGGCTTTCCTTCATCTTGCACAATTCCAACATACACAGATTTTAGTTGCCACAGTTTAGTTAGATAATGTCAGTCTCCTAACAACATGCTTTAGATTGCAATTACCACAGTATATTAACTATGGTTAACTGAATAGAGTACACACTTTGTGGCTAGCTCTTCAGTCTACAACTCACTGCATAAATAACAGATGGCGGTCATAATCAATAAGTGATCATGTCACCTCTCTCAAAATCTGTTGGTAATCCATCACTATGTATCTGTTATTTACAGACAGCAAAGCATGTAGTTGTGTTGCCTTCGTATCTCCCAGTAATAAACCCAAATGAAATTGTACAAAAATGGACAATCAAAAGAGGAAATTGGCCAACATGGATGAAAGTGCAATAGTACTAAAACAAAGGTAATATGCAAGAAGTGACAATTGAATCATAGAAATGGAGTTAAGAAATAGCTGAACATGGTAAGGCTGACATTGCCATGATTCCAAATATGCTATCAAAAGAATTTAACAAAGGTGAAACTATTATAATTAGTGAGAAAAGTATGACAAAAAGGATGAGCATATCCCAGAGAGGGTGATATCAGCAAAATGCTTCATGTTAGGAAAACTCTTGGACATATTTCATGACATTAAAAGAAAATTTATGCCATGCACGGTGGTTCATGCCTATAATCCCAGCAATTTGGGAGGCCGAAGTGAGAGGATCACTTGAGGTCAGAAGATCAAAACCAGCCTGGCCAACATGGCAAAACCAAGTCTCTACTAAAAATACAAATATTAGCAGAGCTTGGTGGCAAGTGCCCAGGAGGCTGAGGCAGGGGAATCGCTTGAACCTGGGAGGTGGCAGTTGCAGTGAGCTGAGATTATGCCACTGCACTCCAGTTTGGGTGATAGAGGGAGACTCTGTCTCAGATAAATAAATAAATAAATAATAAAAAAGGAAAAAATTTATAAAGGAGCATCACAGGTAACAGGGCATAGGAAATATGTCTGTTCTGTGTGGTAAACTATATGACAAGCAGAAGGTGAGCACTGTTCAAACTACATTTTTTTTTTACAAAGAAATGAAATATTTTAATTCTCAACATTTCTCGTATCTTAATTAAAGTATACCAAATAAATATTAGTTTTACTATTTTTTATTTCCTTATATATTTATAACCAACAGCAGGAGAGTTTTTAAAGTTTTGACAAAAAAGTTTTAAAGGTCATGGGACAAGCATGATTATTACGCTAATGATCAAGATTGCATTATGTAGTTACAGTTTGCACAGTCATTTTATGGTCCCACACTACCCTCTAAAGTGAAGACTGCACATTTATCTCTATTCCTTATTAGGTGACATGAGTCATAAAGGAAGTATGTATTTTTACAGTGTCTATTTGTTATAAGATGTGATTGTGGGAGCTGAGAGAAAAAAAAAATTAGATGTAGTTGTTACCTTCATGAACTTTGAGCTCTCCTTTAACAAGATGAGGATTTTAATAAAGGAAACCTGTATGACATAAGGATAATTCACATAATAAATGTCCCTTCAACATAAACACTCAAAATAGGTATTGCTTTTTTTTTTATAGTAATACATGATAGAAACTATTTGGCAAGGAACTGATCTTGAAATATAAAATTAAAATATAGAAAAAAGAAATTAAAATATAAAATCATGTTTATTTTTCAATAATCAACATTCAATTTGAAATTGCAGCAATATCTTAATTCATAGATGAATTAATTATGAACTACATTATCTGTTGGCATAATTTTTCTTTAATTTTGTGGTAGCAAGATATACCACCCTTTGCTTTAGGCTGGATTCTTAAACCATGATTATAAAATAAGTAATTTTTATAAGAATATTTGATAGTTCATCAATTTTCTCAAGGACTTTTCTACATCTTTTGATATCCAAGTCCTTCTCACTTGAAGCTTCTAGGCTGTTGTGATAGTTATTCATTTCTTTTTCCTATTTCACTAATTTAATTCTGCCAGCTCCTCATTTGCCCACACTTTAAGGATAGTTCAAGGAGCTATCCAACATCACTTTCACAGATATCATAAACTCTTGTAATTTGCAAATTGACTTTGCAGCTGCTTTACATTTTGTTATAACTCTAAATTCTGATAATCAACAGAAGCTTGTCAATTGAAGGTGACATTTTATGGCCTACATCAGAGTTAGCAAACTACAGCTCAAGAAGCAAATCTGGCCCACTGCCTGATTTTGTAAATAAAGTTTTATTGACACACAGACATACATATTTATGTATATATTGCATATGGCTGCATTCATACTACAACAGCAGAGTTGAATAGTTGTAACAGATCATAGGGCCAACAAAGCCCAAAATATTTACCATCTGACTTTTTACAAAAAAAAAATTTACCAATCCCTGGTTTGAACTGATGTTGGTATTAGTGAATAGAGATGGTTGCATAGACATGGATTTGATAAGAGTTCAATTAAGTAGTAAAAGTTTTGGGTTCATGATTTTTGTTTCCATAGTAACTCAAGGGTGAAAAAATGCAGTAAACATTCTGCTAATTCTTAACAAAATTAACTTTTTCTTTCTAGGAATGAGACACAGTACTATAGCATTTTGCAGGAGAAAGAGCTCCCTATGGCTGCTGAAGGGAAGGTTCCCTTAGAAAGATGGTATGACTACAGAACTTCAAAAGATATGTAGGATTAAGGGACAGAACCTTCTCTAAAAAGAACAATATGAAGAGTAATTTTCTGTAGTTACCAACAAATAATAATTAACCTCCTTGCTGAGATGACAGGGTATATAGCCAGTAGAAGAGACAGATAAAGACTGTGTCTGATTAAAACCTTCCCAATTTCTGTTGCATTAGAGAGTTGGCAGCAGTTCCAGTAACAGGGACACAAGATCCATCAATGGTCATAGCAAAGGGTAATCAAGGTACTTGCCAGCTGCCCCACTCAATGTTTTAATGAAACCCCCAAGCCCCAGTGGCATTCAGTATAGCTAGTTTCTTCTCAACTCGTGGTCAGAGTTTGGAAGGAACCTAAGTGAAATTCCTCTTCATTACGGATTAGCTGATAATCAACACTTGCCTCAAGGCCGTCATTCCTGAAAAACCTTCAAGACTTAAAGGACCTAGGCCTTTAATTTAGTGGAATGACCCTAATTTAGTGGAATTTCAGCCAAGATTATAAAATAGAGGGGAAGCAAGGATTTCCTTAACAGCCACAAAAAAATGTTAATTTCCATGGGGTTACTTGGCCTTTCCTCTTTAAGTTATACATTTAGCTTGTGCCAGTCTCTCTCAAGGTACAATTGGATCATCAGCTCCTGGAACCAAAGCAAAGGTGTTCAGCCCCAGAAGCCTGATCTCAGCAAGGTCTCTTTTTAATGACCAGTCCTCTGTGCCTACCCTGCTCCCCTATGAGGCCATGGGAGTGATTAGCAATGCAGGTGGCCTTACAAGGCTCTAGAGAGGAATTCCAGCCCTCAGATCTGTCTTGAGTTTGTCAGCTGGGAGAGGGGCCCAAACTGAAGCACAGCAGTTGCCTGTCAGTGGAAAGAGCAGAGTTGCTGAGGCCTGCGGTGCCTCTAGGTTCTGTGCCATTCTTCAAAGGCTGCTGCCAGCACATTGTGTGAGGCCACCCTGGCGGCGGGGGCGGATACAGCTTCTCCGGCTCTAGTCTCCGCTTCGAGGCCACTTCAGGATTTTAAGCTGCCTGGAGAATGACAGCTGTCACTGCATGCTCACTGAGAAATTGTAAGGGGGAGGATTTGGGACTAACTACAGGGTCTGTTCCCTGCTGCTCCAGTTTTTGTTTTTTTTTAGCAAACGTAATTATAGACAGCAATTTTAAGAAGCTGTGGCTGCTCCAATGTTGCTTTCTTCCAAAAACTGGACTGTGTGTTGCTGAGAAGGCACAGTAAGTCATTTCTAGCACATATCCAACGTTGACCTCTAGTCCTCCTTCATCTACCAATTGGTCGGTAGGCCCAAATCTCAAGGCCCAGATGCAAGCTACCTCTCCTGGACTCTATGCCTTCTTCCTGTTCAGATTTGTTTTTCATACCTGCCATCTTCCCTCCTGGTCTGAAAGTTCTTTATGGTCAGGGACTATCTTACTCATCTTTATGTGTCCCATATTACCTCACACTGTGATGTGCTCGTAGTGTTTGCTGTGTAACATTGGCCAAGTTACTTCACCATGCTGACTCTGTTTTCTTTGCTACGAAATAAGATAATTGAAGTAGATGGTCCCTTAAGTCCCATCCAGTTTTTATGTAGGGCAAAATACTTACCATTTCTGCTCATAGTAGCTGTTTTACTATAGGCAAGTTATCATCATCAAAGACGATCTTCATTTTTGGAAAGGGGGATAATACCCATCTCCTGTATGCTATATGTGCATTAAATATGTGTTGGTATATAATTACTAAGGGCTGCTTTCTTTGTCATCTGTATGCAAGAACTCTACAAAATGACATCTCTTATCTCTGCTCTAATATAGATGAGAAAATAGGCTCAAATAAGTAAAATAATTGATCCAATATCATACAGGTAAGAAACAGACTAGTTGACATTTGGAACTAAGCAGGCTCTGTTGCCTTTCCTCGGTCTGCATGACATGAGCATTTTGTAGGCAACATCATAATATCCCCCAAATCTTCAACCACTCTCTGTCAAGAACAAATCCCATGATATTTTGAAAGACATGGAAAGTCTTCTCTATGACCTGACCTTGACCTTCAATTTCCATGTTCAGTAAACATGATTTAGACACACAGTTTTATAAACATGCACAGACCCTGCCTTTGCTTGTGCTTTTTCCACCAAAAATGTCTCTTCTCATGTACGAACAAACTTTCCTAGCAAAAACTGGTTTTCTTCTTTGCAATCCCAAAGCAAATGATCTGACAGTACTTCTAGGAAAACTTCTCTTATCATCATTCCCTTCACCTCCCAAAAAATTGATTCAGTAAAATTCTCATGCAATGAAAGTTTGGCAGAGGGAGATACTGTTATGGGCTGACAATAACTGGGAGTGCAGCCTGGATGGGCAAGGACTGAAGTCAGGCTTGAATAATATATTCAGATATTGGCATGCTTCCTAAAGAACAGAGGTCTGCCCTCCTTATTTCTGTTAACTGCCAAGCTAATTGGAATGACGGATAAATAATACATGGAAAATTGTAGGTCGGGATCAGATTTAGAGAAGCCTTGAATGTCAGGACAAGGAGTCTGGATTTCATCCTGTAGTTCAGCTTTCTTGTAGGTGGCTCTCAAACCACCTAGTGCACCAGGGCTACCTGTTTGGAGTGAAGATCTCAATCCTATCAAATTCTAGGAATTCACACTAGAATTCATGCTGAAAAGACTTGTAGGTGACTCTGATATATCCTGAAATTTGAAAAACTGGGCAATAGGACTTGGGAGAACATATGAATTGAGTCTTTAAGGAAGATTACTCTGGTGGTTCTATGGACAAGGGGCTGAAGGAAACCAGTTGGCGGGCCCAGCAATAGACTTCAAAGATCATAATTGCATGATGCTGTCCCTGATGGCTGACTGTGACCTGACTTTGATAGCTAGCATCTTATGCCATAATCCTCTCTGAGTCTTACTTTCTCCTCTTTATCAGTTCTCTATATGTTAAAAAATCATTAATCTTCAACATTATTATCTATTTAATCTAAGCCAAAGAATTTATAGGATTGGTCAAATTTTTCTAATGGTAGATAATTGTTTATGTGATAAAAATCATCCTCCCAAAAAGAACTTTTTCATCTTTCAGTTATCTTTCCCACAAGCTGTAGAATTGTCAAAACAGATGGAGTTATATTTACTTTGTAGATGAAGAAACTGGGTCCACATATACTATAACATGCAAAATCTAAGGGCTGACTGTTGCCTCGAACTGAGGTCTCTTGACACCAGGCCAGGACTTACCTTTTGTTTTTGTTTTTAAACCAGAAGATTAAGGCCATGTCTTTTTTATTAAAAATAAAGAGCAGATGAGCAGGTTTTCCAGGCCACACTACAACTGCAGTGAAGCCTTGCTTGCAATGAGAATGTCCAAATCCTGCCATTTGACCAAATGTACAGCAATGAAAAAGGGGTGGCTTGAAATGTACATTCTCTGAATTATGCCATGGGGGGCCTGGAACAAGGGGTAGGAACCAGTGGCTTTGCTGGCATCAAAAATCACAGGTGGATAAAGCTGGTTTTGAACATTTCCTCAAAGGGCAGTTGGTGAGCAGAGAGATCAGAATTTGATAGACAGCAAATATGACTCAGCATCATTAGTGTTTCTACGGGCTTGGTACAGCCTGAATCTTTAGGGGATTAGAAGGGTGGGAGATAGTAATGAAAGTTCAAGGGGAAGAAAGGAGTGAATAACTATGTCTTCTCTGCTTTCCTTCTCCTTCTGTGACACCACTTTGCCTCATCCCAGGTAAAGCCTACGATCAATCAAATGGCGAATTATCTGGTACCCACTGTTACCTACTGCATTGGAATCCCTCTAACATCCTATTTCTTTTGCAGGTACTGGTCCACATTTAAAATTGGCTAGGGATAGCCACAGCATGAAGATGTAGCCAAGCCTCAAGGACTAGAGTTATTAGAAAAAGAGCTTAGTGAGAAGCTAGCTCTTGGTTTAGTGCTATTATAATTCTAATTTTAAAATTAGGATCATTCCTAAGTACAGTACTTTTAGTCTAACCATTTCACTGGGAATAGAGAAAGACAGACAGTGAGAGATTACTCAAAGATAAGCATCTCTGTATGCTCAGCACCAGAGCATCCAGGACTAGTGACTGATCCATGGTAACTACTTAAATGATATGAATAAATGGTAGAAATCAAGGCACCCCAGGAAAAGCTTACTTAAAAAGCCAAACATTCTAATTCCAGTGCCAAGACAGGAAAAAAATGAGATGAGCCCCAAGAATTTTGAAGTGCTAGAAAGTAAACATGTGTTCAAAAATCAAAAGGATGGGGCATGTCAAAGAAATGTAAGAACCAACCTGAAAGAGCTCCCAGTAACAAATTATTCAACAATTTGAGTAACAAAATAGTGTAATACTGGATTATAATCCAAAGTATAAAATAAATATGCATGAAGCTATACTGAATAAATTACTGAAGAAATGAATAAACTGGAGGGAAGAGATAAATCTTTCCTACAGAATAATTACCAATAATCTGTTGATACTTTCTCCTAGAAGAGACTGGCTTTCCCTGGAGTATGGGCCATACTTAGTGATTCACTTCCATAGAATAGAGTAGGAAAAGGAAAAGCTGTGACTTCACCATAGAGAAATATGAGAAATATGACCTTAACAAAGTAATAAAGATCACCATCATCAGTCATGTCCTGTGGATATCGTGTACTCTCTTATATGTGATAAAAAAGTGATGATATGTGACACTTCTATGCTATTTTTTCCTATAAACCCATCACTTCAGTCTAATAATGAGAAAGACATGAGACAAACCCAGATTGAGGGACATTATCTGGAATATCTGTACAGCCTGAATCTTTAGGGGATCAGAAGGGTGGCCAATATTCTTCAAGAATGTCAAAGTCATGAAAAACAAGGAAAGACTGAGAAACGGTCATATACCAAATGAAATTGGGAGACATGATAACTAAATACAATGTGGTACCCTGGGCTGGAGGCTGGTATAGAAAAAGGACATCAGTGCAAAAACAGTGAAATCCAAACAAAGTCTACAGTTTAGTTAACAGTTTGTGACATTTGTTTTGACAAATGCACCATGGTAATGTAAAATGTTAATAATGTGGTAACGTGAGTGGGGAATATATGGAAACTTTCTGTCCTGTCTTTGTAATCTTTTTGTAAATTGAAAATTATTCCAACGCCAAAAGTTGATGCTAAAAAGATTAAATAAAACAGTTAATTCCCAATTGGTAAACAATGGTATTTCATACTTACCCTATTAAACATTGTGTTACATAGGATTTAGGCTCTCTGATAAACAAGAAGTAAATTATAAAATTAACGAAATAGGAGCCAAAATTAAACTACCTAAGATTATTGACCATGAGTTACATAATAATTTCTTCCTGTAGTCTATGCTTGGATAAAATAAAATTGTGCCACAAAAATTTGGAAACAGTGAAACAGTGATAGCTAGGTATCTTAATTTCTAACCTCAAGTTCGTTTCTATACAAAACTGGCTCCAAAAAGACTTTTTTAAAGATGGAGCTATTATGTTAGTTTTACAAACACAGTATCCAAAAACATGTCATTTTTGTCTATTTATAGTCTTGTCTTTTGTCAAGAACTTAGAAATGCCACACAGCCCATTAAATCTATTAGTTGTCTTTATACCATCTCAGCCATTAGTTTATTTTTTACTTTTGCTTTTTCTCTCTTTTTCTTTTCAGGAAAAAATATGTTATGTTCAAGTTTAGTCTCTTACTTGTGAGAATAAAAGTAGCTCAGAACATTGGAATTTAGAGCAGCAAAAGACAACACAGACAGGCACATACATATACATGCACACAGGCACACACCACACATATATGTGCACACAGAGAATAGTCCCATTTCTTACTCGTTGTTGCCCATGGTATTTCTAAGCTACATTTACACACATTAATACACAGAACAGCCACCTTCAGATGTTTAGGACCAGAAAGAATAGAAAAATGCAAATTGGGAATTTGAAAGGTCAATGGGAGCTACTGCTTCCTCAAAGAGCAATGAGTGCATAAGTGGAAAATGAGATAAACAACTAATTCCTAAAACCCAGACATGTATTGATTAATGTACTGCCACCATTACAGATGAAGCCACAAGGGTTGGGAAGCCACGATCAAATAAGTGATGGACCCAGGATTAGTTAGAATTTACCTTTTTTATTCTAGAACCCACCTTCTTAACCTCTAGAATATACTAACTTTAAATACAATAATGTTACTGATCATAGATGTTATTTCTGTTAAAATTAGAATCAATGACCATCTTAGTCCATAAAAGTTGGTCTACATGTAATTTTTTTTCTCTAGAAGTGAAATTGCTGACTTAAAGAATATGACGAATGGCCAGGCACATTGGCTCATGCCGGTAATCCCAACACTTTGGGATCGAGACCAGCCTGACCAACATGATGAAACTTCATCTCTACCAAAAATAAAAAAATTAGCTGGGCATGGTGGCAGGTGCCTATAATCTCTACTGAGGAGGCTAAGGCAGAAGAATCACTTGAACCTGGAAGGCGGAGGTTACAGTGAGCCGAGATCGCACCACTGCACTCCAGTCTCAGTGACAAGAGCAAAACTCTGTCTCAAAAAATATATACATATATGAATATCTGAATAATTTGTTAAATTTATTTCTGTAATGATTGCATCAATTGATAATCAGTTTATTGCTACACACCATAGCCTCATAGCATTGAGTCTTATTATTTTTAGCCTTTGAGTTATAGGAAATATTTTGTTCTTATTTGCATTTTTTGATTACATGTGTGGCTAGACTGGCCTTATTATTAATATGTATTGGCTTTTTTGTAATCACCCTTTTGTTTGATTTTTATTTGTTTTTTTGGTAAGCCATTATCCATGGCCATCACTCAGCAATTTATTTATTTTTTAATACTTATTGAATGTACCCTATGTCAGAGATTTTTCCAGATACCAGAATTATATTGATGAACAAAACAGTTTCAATTCATGCTTTATGAAATTTACAATCCTTTGGAGGTGACAGACATTGAGCAAATAATGTTGAGTGAAATGAGAAGAGCAGGTTTCTTTGGAGCATATAACAAGAAGACCTATTATAATCTGGAAGTTCAAGAAAGACTTCCCTAAGGAAGAGACGGAGATCAAAAAGTCAAATAAAAAGTAACCACATAAAGGGAGAAGGCTGATAACAACATGTTCGACAGCACTAAGATAAGGGAAATATTTTTTATTTGTTTTAAGGGTTATTTTTAGGTTTCATTTTTCTTGATAAATATCTTAGAACTCTACATATTAAAGGTATTCATCTTTAATGTCATTTGCTATCAACATCATTTGCTCTTTTCTTACACTGTAATATATGCTGTTTTCATTTAGAATTTATTTGCTTTCATACAAATTATAACAAATGATTCTTTTCTTGTGAACCTTAATGTACTCTATAACTTGTCTTTATTTCTGCTACAAAACCTAATATTCTCCAGCTCACAGATGTGTGACAACCACTTTATTTAACTTAACCTTCTCATACAGTTGCAACCATTTTCCCATTCTTCTTTCTCTATTACCACAACTGTCATTGACATAGTATCTGTTAGCTATTTCTGTGTAACTAACATAATCCCATATGGCTTCTACTGATCTGAGCTGGGCTGGCAGGACTCACTTATGTACTTGAGGCCAACTAAAGTCAACTAGGTGGTTCTAGCTCAGCCTCTCAGATGCCTGGGACTTCAGCTTGGACAGCTTGTCTGACTCATCTTTGTTCCATGTAACCCCTATTCTCCAGCTGGCCAGCCTGGACTTGCTTTCACAGTAAAGGCAAGGTTCCAAAGGTGTGTGAAGTCTAGGCACAAAATTGGCACAACATTTCTGCCACATTCTATTTGCCAAGGCAAATCACAAAGTCAGTCACACTCAACAGGTGAGAAAACAGACTCATCTCTTTATGGTAAGGACTATATAAAGTGGTCAACAATTAGGGCTAATTTTGCAATCTATCTACCATAACTGCCAAATGGAATTTTTATCACCACAGTTTTATTTGTTTACATCTTCCTTCTTCGAGGTCCAGTTCAAATTCGTCAACTTACCTTCTTGTGCTCTACATACCATTGCCTATTTATGTTACGCTTATTTTACTGAACACTGTGATAAATGCTTTAAGTTCCTTATGTGATTTAATCCCCCCAATAAATACATGAGGTAGGTGCCATTATTGTCCCCATTTTGTAGTTAAATAAATGTTTTTCTGAGAATAACTTTTCTTAAAGACTCACAGCCAGAGTGTCAGAACTTAAACCACAATTCGAGTATAACATAGGAGTTTAGGGTTTTAACCCCTGAGCTTCTGCTTACTTAAAAGTGTAAGCTATTTATGGAAAACCATAAAAAAAAGTTACATTCAATCAAAATAGCCATTTTTTAACATTTTAAATAATTTATATAACATAAACAGAAGTTCAGAGGTCATCAATTTTGGGAGTCTTCTAAAATGCTATCTATTAATTTACTTTCTTCCTACATTTGAAGTAAGACTACACTATTCAATTTTTGAGGAAGGTCTCAGTCTTTTGCACAGCAGTGTAGTTAGAGAAATGCCTGCTCTAAAGGTGTTAAGGTAAAAGTAGTCTTGGTTTTATTCCCTGAGATTGGAAATCAGGCCTTCTTTGGGATACTGAGGAAAAAGAATCACTTGAGGCCAAGAATTTTACACCAACCTGGGCTATATACCGAAACCTTGTCGCTATAGAAAATGAAAATAAAATTAGCTGGGAGTGTTGGTGCACACAATAGCCCCAACTACTTGGGAGGCTGAGGAAGGAGGATTGCTTGAGCTCAGGAGTTTGAGGTTGCAGGGAGCCATGATGATGCCACTGCACACCAGCCTGGGCAACAGAGTGAGACCCCATCGGTTCCCCACCAAAATAAAAGAAATCAGGTCTTGTATATCTGCCTGGATCCCCTGTGCCTAGTACAGTGTGAAAGATAAACATAGCTGTAGAACTAGAGACTCTTGAAGATCATTTAGCACAAACTTTGTATTGTGTAAGTGAGAAGTAGATCCATAGGAGAGGTTTGATTGACACCTAGCCACTTGAACAATTAGTGAAAGATTCTGGACTAAACACTGCTCTGCCTGCTCTCAGGTCAGAGCTTCCACTCTGTCTTTGATGTTTTCTAAGACAAAGAAATGGTATTTCCTTCCCGTTATATACAGTGTTATAGTCTTTTTTTCCCCTTCCTTTTTCTCCAACTCATAAACTTGCTGGACTCAGTGCTCCTGGGAGTGTTAAAGCAGAATGTGCTTATTTACTTTTATTTTTTGTACTGTTTTCCTTCTTTTTTATGGCCCTGGCTTCTTACTGTGTGGCAGAAACATATAAAAATTGGCATAAAAGTAGGAAAATGTGCCCCAGATGCTGCATTAGCTGTGAAATAAGTTTAAATGCCTCCAAACAGGGTCTTGTCTCTTATCTGTCAGCTTCCATACAACTCATCCTGAAGTTTTCCTTTCATCTACAGTATGAGGAACATGGTAGGAGATAAAGACCCTGCCAGCTTGCCAATGGCTTCACAACAAATCATTGCATAGGCTTAGGCAGCCCTCACATTTGTGGGCAGGTGGGTAGCAGTAGAAAAAAGGGGGGCTATAGTTCTGTCTCAGAAAACACTAGTGAAACCATCTGGGTAGGGATTTATCAAGTTCCCCGTGGGGTCACAGCAACAGATTTTCAGACAGAAGTTCATACATACTAAGGTCATGCCTGGTACTTGTGTTCTCAAAGCTCTCTTTTGTTTGGGGAATTTGAAAAAAGACATACTATTATTGCCACACTCCTTAACCTCTCTCCCAGCCTCCCATCTTGCATTCATCCTTCCATTCTCCTCACTGTCATCAAGGTATCACTCAAAAGCACGAGTCATGTGGTGCCACTGCATTGTCTAAAACCCTCCCATATCCTCCTACGACCCTTGATGATGTCTATGCTTTGAACGAGAGCCCACAAGGCCATCATCTTTACAGTCCCTGCTGTTCTCCAGCCTCTTCTTTCTCTTATCCTGACCATACTTCTTGCACTTCCTCAGATGAGCTGGGCCCTTTCTTCTCTCCAGGTCTTCACACATGCTGTTCCTTGTGCCTGGAACATCCCTTTCTCCTATTCCCAACTCTCCCTGACTTTTAAGCCACATCCTAGACAGAACTTCTTCAAAGGCTGTGTGACAGTGACATGGGCTTTCATTCCCCTCCCCTGGGTTCTGCCCCGTGATCCCAGAGCACCTTGGCCTCCTTTTATCATAGCACTGCTTTTTTTTTTTTTAACTGTGACTGAGGCTTATGTAAGGTAAACACTATATAAAGTGTGCCAAATTATGTCTTAATATGCATCTCTAGAACCAGGCATAGTGTTAGACATCTGAATAGGTTAGTGGTTAAGACAGTAAACTCCCTGTATTTAATTCTGGATTCCATCAATCATTAGCTGTGTAAATTTGAGAAAGCCATTTAGACCCTCCAAGCCTCATTTTCCTCATCCGTGAAATAATAATACGGTGTATCTCATTGAGTTATGTTGAGAATTACAGTTAATTCACCTTAAGTTCTTCATACAGTGCCTGTCCTGTATATTAATTCTTCAAATGTTATCTGTTATTATTAAGATCCTTGTTGAACAACTATATCCAAGAGATGAAAAGCTAAGATATCTTCCCTAGATCTTCATGAACTCACTGTTTATCACTTTCCTTTTCTGGGTTTTAGTTTCTACATGAGGAATGTGAAAAGACCCAGAAAAATTACCTCTAAGGGGCCGTACAGTGACAAGTGAGGAGCTGCTCCAGGAAGAAGAGACTGATGGTTCTGTTATTTATCTCCCCAGGAACCTTTAGTATAGGTGGGTGATTTGACAAATGAGAAAAACAAAGCCCAGAGAGGTAAGGTGACTTGCTTAAGGTCTTGTAGACAAATGAAAAAGCCAAAATACAACTGGAGTTTAATCACCCAAGGTTAATTTACTTCTTTATTGCTATGACATCAGACTTTACATTTTGAGCAGAAGAATCTCATTTAATTTTTGTCATGTTATATGTCAGTAAAATTAGAATTTTCTTAAGATCATAGACTTTCAGAGCTGCAGTGAACTTTAAGTTCATTCTAATTCTATAGATGTAGCCACTGAGGATTCAAAAGGTGGAATAAATACGAGGTCACCGAGTCACTTTGTGTGCTCCCTCTCATGGACCACAAACCCATAATGGGCCCTCCTTGGCTCATGGCTTTGGTTTTCCTAGAATCTAAATTCTTCTTTATATGATACTTCCTTTAATTAAAGATCAATTAAGTATAACCAACTAAGCAGATAAAATAATTTGAAGTGGGTCGTTTTGCAATTGACAGTTGTTGCTATTAAGCATGGAATTAAAGAGGCCCATTACATGGATAAAGGGTAGCACTCAATGATATTTGTATTAAATATTCATCTTTTTAATTTTAGTCACAAATGTTTGAGTGGTTTCTATGTGCTAGGCCCCATTCCAGATGCTAGGGACACTGAAGTGGATAAACAGAAAAGTTCCTTATTTATAATAATTGCTTCAAGTGCATTTCTTCATTCATCATCTAGCCTTAAGGCTTAAACTACACTGATTAATTTTAAATATGTGTACCCAAATGGTTCAGACAATGTCTTTAAAAGCTTGAAATTTATGATGTCAAGTCATATATGCAGATGCTTAGTGGTTAATGGGTTGGCTGATTATACCATAGTACACAGCTAAGGTTAACAGTACAGTCTCATATGGGCATTTGGTTTTGTTCTGATTCAGGCCCATAGATGCCCTCCCTGGCCTTAGCCAATTATAGAATGTTCATTTCAAGAAGATGTTGATCAGCTCTTCTCAAAAATACTCTTAGCACAATCTGTCTCATGTAATCTTAACCATGGTAATGCTCCCTTTCAGTTTCACAGACTTTATTTATTCATGATATTTTTGTCAATATCTTCTTTGAAATCTGAGTTGAAAGGACCTATAGAGACTATTTCATGAACTGGGAAATCTATGTTCTAGAAATGGAGGAAGAATATCAATGGTACATAGTAAGTGAGTTGAGTCGGGACCAGAAATGGGCTCTCCTGATTCCCTGTGATGTCTTTGCGAAAAACAGCACCTGCCATGTTAACCTGAGAAATGAGCAAGTGGAAAAGATAACTTTATTTTATAGATGATGACAATAAGGGCTGGGAAGGGAAGTGGCTTTGTCCAGCCACTGAAGTGGTTTAGGCTTCCTAACCCAGATGATACATTCCCATGGGTAAGAAGACCTGGGGATTAAATACAAGCCCAGAAAATAGTATCAGAAAGGCTTTGATCTTCATATTGTGTAGGTAAGTTTCAGACACAGAGTACGGATTTTTGGATCCATCCAAATCAAGTTTGATTCCTGGTTCTTCCACCTCCCAGCCTTCTATTCTGTTACCTTGTAGTCTCTCCGTGTGGGGGGCTCTGAAACTACATGGACTGAGAAGGCTTGCTGAGCCCAGCCCCCCATCTGCTCCCACCAAGGCTCCCAGCATGTGAATGAAACCTCTAGGATTTTCCAGGATAGCCCAGCTGCCAACTGAGTACCAGAAGAATCACTCGGCCAAGCCCTGCCCAAATTCTTAATCATCAGAATCACAAAACATAATAAAATGCTGTGATTTTTCAGCCAATAATCTTAGGGCTAGTTTGTTATGGGGTAGTAGACAACCAGAACATCCTTCTGTTCTCAACACCTAGCACAATGTTTGAAATACAGTACACACTCAATAATTATTTTTTGAATGATGGCCATAGGAGAAGTCTGGAGAGAGAGAAGAAGAATTTGCATGTACTGAATACCAGCCTACCCTGTGCCAGGCACTTATCTCTTTGCAACTGCTCTATAAGGGCAGCTTTGCTATTATCCTCAATTTGTAGATGTTGAAATTCAAGCACAAAGACATTAAATAATTTGGCCAGGAGGTCATAGACCTAGGAATAGAAAAACTCAGATTATATTTCTATTATGGCCATAACCACTATGCTTATGTTGTTCCTAGATAGTAAACCCCAGCAAAGAGGGAAGCATTTGGGGGTGCCCCTGTAGTTGGGTGGGGAACATGTATGTTATACCACAGTCATATAAGAAATAAAAAGTGCAACTCACACTACAGATGCATAGATATTGAGCCTAGCTTCACCCAAGCTAATTGTACTCTTTCTTCCTAGAGTCTGTTGACCTTGACCCTTATGTCAGATCATGTAGACATCTGGCTTTGCAGTTAGACCTGGATTCAAATAATTTTGTCACATATTTCTTGTAGAAACTTGAATGCCTTCTCATGTCTTCAAGTTTCCATTTGAGAAGGTAAAGTGAGGCTAATTTCTCAAACTGTATAGTAGATACCTTTCAGTGCTGGATTAGGTAGAAGAGGATTAGGTGGGGTGATAACTGTGCTCTTATTGTCCCTAAAAACCAGCTTCAGTCTCAACTTTCTCAAGAAATTTCATGAGGAGCAGTGATATCTTTCTGTTCTAAACCCTTCTTTTAGCCATATTATTCCCTTACTGAATATTTACTGTACACCCATATATGCCAGTTGCTAGAAATATGGTGGTCCTTGTCTGCAGGGTGATTAGAGTTGAGAGCTTAAGAGTACAAGGCAGCTTATGCTCCTTTTTTTATTTGTATTTGCCTCCCCAGTCAATTTAATGAACTTACTGAAGGCAGATATCTCTTAAGTCTCGTCCTTTTCATTTCCAACACTGCCTCCCTGGTTCACACAGCCATCCTCTCTTACCTGTTTGACAATAGCCTCCTAATGGGTCTGTCTCTCTGCATCTTCACTGATCAATTCATTCTCAGTGCTGCAGCCAAAGTGTTATTTTTGCAAGGCAAATTTAATCAATCATTTGCCCTATTTAAAATCCCCCACCTACCCAGTGACTCTAATTTGCTCTTTGGTTATAGAATCAAATCTGCAACTTAGTCCAGAGGGCCTCTGTGGTTTGGCCCTGAGTGTCCCCTCCAGCCTCATTCCAAATGGTTCTTAATGGATGAAACCCTTGCAGTAGTTGTGTTTCTCATATGTTCCACATCCCATCTTCTGTGGGATTTTCTTACTAGAATAATATTTTTCCTGCTCCTTCTAGGTCCTTGTCAGAGCCTTAAGAAAGCCCAATGGGGCTAACTTGATAATTTAGCCAAAACTTAATTATTGGGAAAGATTGGTGCTCATTCTATGAGTGTTTTTTAGAACCTTAACATTTGAGAACAAAAGAAACTATATCTGCCAACTTCTCCAGGCTTTGTTTTCTAAAGAAGGAAACTGAGGAGAGATGAGAAGGCATATGCCAAAGGTTACAAAGTGACAGAGTGGTAGAAGAAGAATGCCAATGAAATTAATACATTTATCTCCCAGAGGGTATAAAATACACCCAGCATTTTCTCGGATATGTATGCTACTCCTGGCTGTAGGATGAACATCACTGGAAAGTGTTGAATTTAAGGCTTGGGCAGCAGTGCCTCAATTCACAGCTCAGACACTGCCTAACAATTAATTGCCACCAACTTTTCATTGTTGAACCCACTGAAAATGTATCTCATTCACACAAAAAGAAAAATAAATGGTCGATGAACATATATGGAGATGTTCAAGCTCATTACTTAATGGGGAAATACAAATAAAAGCAATATCCAGAGTATATTTTTCACAAATCAAATTGGCAAATATTAAAAAGATGGGTCATACCCAGAGCATAATCTTTAGGGTGTGGAGAAATAGTGTTTTCATATACTTTTAATGGGAATGTAAATCAGGAAAGCCTTTGGCAAAATCTATCACCTAAAACATAAACTGCTTTGACCCAGCAATCCCACTTATTGGGCTCTCTTCTCCTAAAATACTCATGTAGGATTCAGAGATGTTTATACAATGATTCCTTGCAGATTGCATGTAATCAAGAAAAATAAAAAGCAGATTGAAAATCCCCCACAGGGAGCTAATTAAATTAGGGTACATCCACTTCACGGGTTGAATATAACTAGTTTTATGAGAAGATCTATATGTACCAGCAAGTTTTAGGGGGAAACAGTAAGACATGTGCCAAAAACATTGAGATGGCATATATGGAAAGTGGAATTAGTGAGGGAGGGTAAAAGTGGATGTTCCATGTTTTATTTTATGTATTTTTATTGTTTAAAACTTTTACTAAAAATGCCTTCTATAAATAAGAAACTTAAAGCTTTATGAGGAAAATTTAAGAGGATCCCAATCTTTTTCCTAATTGATTTAGTTAGCTTCTGGCCTGCATAGAACATAGCAACTGCTGGAAACCCAAGGAAAAATCTTGATTAGAAATTTAGTGCTTATAAAATACTGCCATGTATTGGGGAAACCTGCTGATTTCAGCAGTTAGGACACCAGGAGAATAGCTGATTGGCAGATTGCAAGTAGCTTGTAGTGTGTACGTTGGCAGAAATGCAAGTCACACAATATATACAGACATCCTTTTGGGTCTTTCATACCTAGGAATGGCAACATCATAGTCTGCAAATTCTGTTCAAGTTAAGTCCAATTTTTCTATCTCTCTAAGTAATAGAGTTGCTTCTTCTACATTTACTTGCCTAATTCTCTCATATTCACACTGTGTCACTGCAGATCACTTGCATTCATTTTCTATTGCAACTGTAACAAATTACTACAAACATAGCAGCTTAACACAGCATCACGAATATATGATGTTATAGTTCTGAAGGTCAGAAGTCTGAAATGGGTTTTACGGGGCTCAGATCAAAATGCTGTCAAAACTAAATTCCTTCTGAAGGCTCTAGGGGGAGAATCTGTTCCTTACCTTTTCCAGCTTCCAGAGGCTGCCCACATTTCCTGGCTCAAGGCTGCATCACTCCAAGTTCTGCTTATCTTATTACATCACCTCTTCTTATGCCGATCCCCTGCCTTCTTCAAATAATCCAGAATAATCTCTTCATCTCAAGATGCTAAATTTAATCATAATTGCAAAGTCCTTTCTTCCATCTAAGGTTTTGTATTCACAGGTTCCAGGGATTAGGACATGAACCTTATTCTGCCATGCCACTCATCTGTTAGAAGATCCTCAGTGACTAGCAGAGTGACTCGAGAGAAAGCATCTTTGTTTGCTCTCTCAGAAAATTTGAAATTAGGAAACTGTAGCTATCACTGCCTTCTTATACCACCCCATGGGAGAGGCTGGGATAATTTTTGAGATGTCAGACTTGAAGGTCTTCCTGTCATTTTAGGAGAAGAGTGTATGCAAAATTACTGGAGATGGCATGAATTATATTACTAGTGATACTATCAACTTTGATTTTGCTCCATTTCTAAGGAGGTATAGACTGCTTCTTTTTGCTGTCATCAGGAAAGGGACTATTGCTTTAGGTCCTGGCTCAGTGTTTTCCCACACAGTCACCACTATGGATGCTCACTGTCTTGTTTTTTGTTGTATAAGGCAAGGTTGTATATGGAGTATTTTAGAAGGAATTAAATCATTAGATGTACAATAACATAAGACATCCTCCCATAAAGTCAATTGATGATGCTGAGTTATCTCCCAAGTTATTGATACAGTTTTTTTTTTTTCAAGAGAGAGAAAGAAGTAGAATAAAAGAGAAAAAAGAAAGAAAGAGAAAGAGGGAGAGAGAACGAAAATCTTGCTCTATTGCTCAGGATTTCATTTAAATCTGTAAAATGCTTATGCAATTACTAAAA
>CAUYQU010010194.1:0-18393 GCA_963574635.1 Cheracebus regulus | reverse complement strand
TTCTTAGTTTCTTTGCATTGGGTTAGAACATGTTCTTTTAGCTCACAGAAGTTTCTTATTATCCACCTTCTGAAGCCTGATTCTGTGAGTTCATCACACTCATCCTCCGTCAAGCCTTGTTCTCTTGCCGATGAGGAGCTGTGATCCCCTGTAGGAGGAGAGGCATTCTGATTTCGGGTGTTCTCAGCCTTTTTGCACAGGTTTCTTCCCATTTTTGTGGATTTATGCACCTGTCGTGTTTGTAATTGCTGACTTTCAGATTGGGTCTCTGAGTGGACGTCCGGCTTGTTGGTTATGAAGTTTTTTCTGTTTCTTAGTTTTCCTTCAGCTGGCGCCCCTTCCCCACAGAGCTGGACCTTCCCAGGTTCAGCTGTGCTTGCTCTCAGTCCTCAGCGCTTCCAATTGCTGTTCTGGTGGGGATGGGACCAGCCGAGCCCAACTAAAAGGGCGCCCAGTCCTGTACACTCTGCACCGAGAAGTGCCGCACCAGCCAAAAGAGTCACACTGGTGACCCGTGTGGCTCCTTCACTGGGAATCTCCCAGTCTGTGGGCATCAAAAATTCGTCTGCAATTGCGGCGTCCACTTGCCCTCTGCGCTTTCATTGGGAGCTACAATCCTGAGCTGCTGCTATGTGGCCATCTTGGATCTCTCTCTGCCCGGTGATGAAGTTTTTTTGTTTCTTAGTTTTCCTTTGGCGGACACCCCTTCCCCACAGAGCCGGACCTTACCGGGTTCGCTGTGCTTGCTCTGAAACTCTCAGTCCTCAGCGCTTCCAATTGTTGTTTTCCTTGTGGGGATGGGACCAGCCGAGCCCGTCTGTCCCGTATACTCTGCACTGGGAAGTGCCGCGCTGGGGCACTGGCAAAAGAGCCGCGCCGGCCAAAAGAGTCACGCTGGTGACCCGTGTGGCTCCTCTGCTGGGAATCTCCCAGTCTGTAGGCAACAAAAATTCGTCAGAAAGTGCGGCGTCCACTCGTTCTCTGCACTTCCACTGGGAGCTATATTCCTGAGCTGTTGCTAATTGGCCATCTGGGATCTCTCCAAGTGTGGTGTATTTCACTAAGGGTAATTAACTTGTGAAGGTGATAAAGATTACTGATGGGAGCCTTGAAGAAGCTACAGAAGATAGATCTTTGTCCCTTTCAGATCAAGGGTTCCCTTGTAAAAGAGATGTGGGAAATACGTCAGAGGCATTTGAACCAGAGTGAATCCATCCTGAATAGGAGCTGGATAAATTCGGCTGAGACTACCAGGCTGCATTCTCAGAAAGTCAGGCATCCTGTCACATAAGGAGATAGGAAGTTCAGCACAAAGTACAGTCACTAAAACCTTGCTGATAAAACAGCTTGCAGTAGAGAAGTTGGTCAAAAACCACCGAAACCAAGATGGTGACAAAAGTGACCTCTGATCACCCTTACTGCTTATTATACACTAATTATAATGGATTTGCATGCTAAAAGACACTCCCACCAGTGCCATGACAGCTTACCAATGCCATGGCAATGTCAGGAAGTTACCCTATATGGTCTAACAAGTGGAGGAACCCTCAGTTCTTGGAATTGCCCACCGCTTTCCAGGAAAACTCATGAACAATCCACCCCCTGTTTAGCATCTAATCAAGATGTAACTATAAGTACACACAGTTGAGCAGCCCATGCCACTGCTCTGCCTATGGAGTAGCCACTCTTTATTCCTGTACTTTCTTCATGAACTTGCTTTCAATTTATATATATCTGTAACTGAAGGGGAAATTAAGACCTGGGTACTGAAAGGAAATGTAACTATACCTAAGTCATTTTGTCCATTGATAACCTTCATCTAATTTTCTGGGGATAATTTCTGCAACTTGGAATAAAATGGAAGAATAAATGCCATTACCTGTGGGTATGACATTTTGTTTGAACCAAATATGAGTTACAATTTCAGGAGCACTGAGAGATCTCACTTCATCTCTCTCCATCCTCCAAGTCCTGCCAGGATGCTCAAAATTGCCACATTTTTTTACTCTATTGAGTTAAGACCTTAAACTACTATGAAATGCATATTTCATCTGGGAGGGGCAGCACTCTGAGTCATTAATAATAACAATTACTTGAATGACTTCATCGAGTTATCTGGACCGTTTCTGGGCAGTCTCCAGGGTGGTAGTGAGGATTCTTTTGATCCTGGGGAAAAAGCCAGAGGACGTCTGAAAGAGAGACTCTGGGTGTGGACCCAGGAAGACACTGAAAGGACCCTGCTACTTCCCCATTTTTCTTGGACTGGCTTGGTCTCATTGTTTGGGAGATGTGGGCTGAGATCATGAGAATTATTCTGGCTACAGCTAATTGCTTTATTGTAAACTTCAGGTTGTGTGAAGAGGCTGGATTAAATGTCTTGGTTACATACTCACCAACTATGTGAATTCGTATGTCTTAAATTCCTGGATCCTCAGTTTCCCATCTGCAATGTAAGAATAAAAACACACGCTTCACTTAACTCAGAAAGCTCCTCTGAAAACTGTAAATTAATGAATGTGAAAGTATACTGCAAATAAAAGAGGGTTATGCAAAGGACCAGGTTTGACCTAGCAATACTCCTGGGTATTTACTCAAAGGAGCTGAAAGCTTATTTCCACACACAAACCTGCCCATGAGAGTTTGTAGCAGCTTTATCCATAATTGCCAATATGTGAAAACAACCAAGATGTCCTTTAATAGAAGAATGCATAAACAAACTGTGAGACATCCATACAGTGAGATATTTCTCAGCGATAAAAAGAAATGATCTATCAGGCCATAAAAAGACATGAAGGAACCTTAAACTCATATTACTGACTGAAAGAAGCCAATCTGAAAAGGCTACATGCTATATGATTCTAACTATATGTCATTCTAGTAAAGGCAAAAACTTGGGAGGCAGTAAAAAGACCACTGGTTGACGAGAGTTTCAGGGGATGGGATAACTAGGTGGAGAACAGGGGATTTTTAGGACAGTCAAACTATTTTTTTCTTTTCTTTCTTTTTTTTTTTTTTTTTTTGAAATGGAGTCTCACTCTGTCTCCCAGGCTGAAGTACAGTGGTGCGATCTCGGCTCACTCCAGTCTCCCCTTCCTGGGTTCAAGTGATTCTCCTACCTCAGCCTCCCTAGTAGCTGGGATTACAGTGACATGCCACCACACCCAGCTAATTTTTTGCATTTTTGGTAGAGATGGATTTTTTTTTTTTTTTGCCATGTTGGCCAGGCTGGTCTCGAACTCCTGATCTCAAGTGATCCACCCGCCTCAGCCTCCCAAAGTTCTGGGATTACAGGCATGAGCCACCACACCCAGCCTGTTAAACTATCCTGTTTGAAGTATAATGCTGGAGACATGCAGTTACCCATTTTTCAAAACCCATAGAATGTACAACATATACAGTGAAGCCTCATATAAACTATGAACTTCAATTAATAATAAAATGTCAAAGAACCATATTATTCCTGATTTAAACCCTCCAGAGGCACCCTCTTGCCCACCAAATAAAGTCCACACTCTGCCCAGTACCATCCAAAGCTCTCATCACCTGGCCTCTTGCTCCACGCAGCCTGGATTACTAGAGCTCCCTAAGCAGACCGTCATGTTCACCTGCTGTTCTTGCCTGTCCAACATCCACTTTCCCTTCTTCTGCAGATATCATGCATTTCCCTTCAGGAAACAACAGCCAATGCACCTTCAGTTTCTGTGGTTTGCTTGCGGCTGCCCCACCATACTCACATTCAGAGCCGGGCATATGATTCAAGTCAGTTCAATCAGAGATAACTAGATGCTTTAACCTGAACCATTAAAAAAATAAACTATCTTTTTGCTGAGGCATCTCAGAGGCTAGATTTATCATTGAATGTCTGTGGCCATCCCTGCTATCTCCTGGGAAGATCCTGCCTAAATGAAACCAACAGAGTAGAAAGTAGAATTAGGAGAAGGCAAGAAATTTGAGCCAAGTAACATCCATGGAATGCTTGGATACAGCTGAATCTGTATTTCCAACCCCCTTAATTTTTGAGTTATGGGAGTCAATATATTCACTCTTTATGCGTAAGCCAAGTTAAATTGGGCTTCTATTATCTTATAACTGTCACACGCAGGGAGGATGCTTTTCTATGCTTCATTCTATTTCTTTTCCTTACTATGCCCTAACAGTGTGACACAAGCACTTTCTCACTCTTCAAGATCCAGTTTTAGTACTAGCACCACCTCTTTATGAAACCGTTCTACATCATTCTTCAACTTCACTCTACTTAGAAAAGGCCCCACTCTGTCTGGAGCCCCCACAATACCCTGCACAGACTACCATGAGAGTATAAGCCATACTAATTGTACTTCATTGTCTATGTGTCTGTCTCAGCACCAGACTGTAAGCTCCTCAACCTCTCCATGGAAGAGGGTGTAACTTGGTATCCCTAGCACTTTCCTAGTTTTTTTATTTTTTGGTGGGGGGCAGGGGGACAGGGTCTCACTCTGTCACCCAGGCTGGAGTGCAAAGCCACAATCACAGCTCACTGTAGCCTCGACCTCTTGGGCTCGAGGGATCCTCCTGCCTTAGCCTCCTAAGTAGTTGGGACTACAGGTGCATACCACTGCCTCCAGCTGATTTTTCTCTTTTCTTGTAGAGAGAAAAGAGAGGGCTTAGGTTGGCCTGAAGTTCCTGGGCTCAAGCAATGCTCCCCTACAGCCTTCCAAAGTCCTGGAATGTCAACCAAGGCACCTGGACCCAAATTCTTGTTGAATGAAAAAGACATTATCAAAACAGAAGGATGTGGTGGGTAGACAAATGATACCAACAAGTAAAAAGCAGGAGAAACTGGGAGCAAGTATCTAGTTTGGAATAGAACTGAACCAAAGTAAGATGGAGGAAGGGTGATACCCAGGGCAAATGCAATGCACACCCCAGACACATGCACCGCTCCAGAAGCCATCCTTTCTCTCTCTGGCCTCTCTTTCATCCACCACCTTGGATCTTTGCAGGGGGTTACATTTTGTATTAAAAGCCCCGTGTGGCAGACACAGCTAGTCATACTTCAATATCTGTTCTTCTCTCCTATGGAAATAGAACCCTTGATAAAACTACATTTCCCAGTGTCCTGTGCAGCTTGGTGTGGCCACAGGACCAATTTGTAATCAATGGAATGTGAGCTGAAGTGGTGCTAATGTAGTTTGAATATATGTCCCCACCAAGTCTCAGACGGAACTGTAATCCACAAGGTTGGAAGTGGAGCCTGGTGGGAGGTGTTTGGGTTATGGGAGTGGATCCCTCATGGCTTGGTGCTGTCCTTGCAATAGTCAGTGAGTTCTCACAGATCTAGTTGTTAAAGCGTGTGGCACATTCCCCCACCATCCCCTTTCTCTTGCCTCCATCATGTGAGATGCCTGGTCCCTCTTCAACTTCTACCATGACTGTAAACTTCCTGAGGCTTCCCCCAAAGCAGATGCCAGCGCAGAACCCAGGGCCAATTAAACTTCTTTTCCTATAAATTACCCAGTCTCAGGTATTTCTTGGCTGAGCGCAGTGGCTCACATCTGTAATCCCAGCACTTTGAGAGGCTGAGGCGGGTGGATCACCCGAGGTCAGGAGTTCAAGACCAGCCTGACAGCATGGTGAAACCCCATCTCTACTAAAAATACAAACAATCAAACAAAAAATAGCTGGGTGTGGTGGTGCACGCCTGTAATCCCAGCTACTCGGGACGCTGAGGCAGGAGAATCACTTGAACCCAGGAGGCAGAGGTTGCAGTGAGCTGAGATGACATCATTGCACTCCAGCCTTGGTGACCAGAGCAAAACTCCATCTCAATAAATAAATAAATAAATAAATAAATAACCTACTCTCAGGTATTTCTTAACAGCAAGGCAAGAACAGCTTAATACCGGTGTCTAGAACTTCCTAAAGAGTAGACAACTGTCTTCTTTTTTTTTTTGAGATGGAGTCTTGTCCTGTCACCCAGGCTGGAGTGCAGTGGCACCATCTCAGGTCACTGCAACCTCTGCTTCTCGGGCTCAAGCAATTCTTCTACCTCAGCCCCCCAAGTAGCTGAGATTACAGGTGCATGCTACCCTGTCCAGCTCATTTTTGTATTTTCTGTAGAGATGGGTTTCACCATGTTGGCCAGTCTGGTCTCGAACTCCTGATCTCAAGTGATCCACCTGCCTTGGCTTCTCAATTGCTGGGATTACAGGCATGACCCACCATACCCAGCCGACAGCTGTCTTCTTCCTCATTTTCCCCTTACCACCATCCAGATGGGTGACTCATCCTGAACCATGCCGATGAGGACAAGATGAAAGGAGCCTGGTCCCTGAGGCCACCAGACAAGAGTTAGGCTATTACCTTAGAACTGTTTCCTGAGAGAAAAAGTAAGCTAACTTATTTAAGCCACTGGTATTTGGGGCTGTCTGTTTTAGCTGGCAAATACTTATCCTTATATAAACAAGGTGCCCGTCTTCTTGGTCTCTCTTACATTTTCTTTTGTTTTTCCTTCCTGTTGCTTTCAGTTGAAACTATCAGAATTGGGAGTTCCCAGTAGCCAAAAGGAGCAGTTACAAGTAAAATTCACAGTGGTTTTCCATCTTCCAGTCTTTCAACTATCTTCAAGCAATCACATATACCCACAAAAATCCCCCATTGCTCTGCATAAACAGATTGGTTCCAAAAGCATATTTGTCTAAAATATATTAATGGGATTATCCAATTTGGGTTCTAAGAAACCAACAAATCCAAAGTTGTTTATGACATTATTCATTTATAGTATAGTCATGTGCTGTTTAGCAATGGAAATATTTTCTGAGAAATTCATCATTAGGCAATTTCATCATTGTGCAAACATCACAGAGTACTTACACAAACTTAGATGGTACAGCCTACTCTACATCTAGGCTATGTGGTCAAGCCTAATGCTCCTGGGCTACAAACCTGTACAGCATGTTACCGTACTGAATACTGTAGGCAACTGTAACATGATTGCAAGTGTTTATATATTTAAACATAGAAAAAGTACAGTAAAAGTATAGTATAAAAGTTTTCTTTAAGAGTACACTTCTATAGGGCACTTACCATGAATGGAGCTTGCAAAAGGGAAGCTGCTCTGGGCAAATCAGTGAGTGAGTGGCGATGAAATGTGAAGGCCCAGGACCCACTGTAGATTACCAGACACTTTATAACATGCTGCACTTAGGCTACACTGAATGTTAACAAAAAAAAAATTCTTTCTTCAATAAGTTAATCTTAACTTATTGTAACTTTTTTACTTATAAACAAATTTCTTAACTTTTTGACTATTTTGTAGTAATGCTTAGCTTAAAAGATAAACTCATTATACAACTGAACAAAAATATTTTCTTCTTTTATATTCTTATTCTATAAGCTTGTTTCTTTTTTTTTTTTAATTTTTTACTTTTAAACATTTTCTCTGAAAACAAAGACACGAACAAACACACACATTAGCCAGGCCTACACAGGGTTGTGATCATCAATATCACTCTCTTCCATTTCCACATCTTGTCCCACTGGAAGTCTTTGAGGTAAATAACACACATGGAGCGACAGTCATCTTCTATGATAACAATACCTTCTTCTGAGTACCTCCTAAAGGACCTGCCTTAGGCTGTTTTGCAGTTATTTTTTTTCTTAGAAAGAACAAACTCTAAAATAAAAATATCCCTAGTGGACTAGTGTTTAGGATTATTAAAAAAAGGCCAAGGGCAGTAGCTCACACTTTTAATCTCAACACTTTGGAAGGCTGAGGCAGAAGGATCACTTGAACCCAAGAGTTCAAGACCAGCTGGGCAACATAGCGAGATCCCCATCTCTACCACAAAAAATAGCGGGGCATGATAGCCCACACCTGTGGTCCCATCTACTTGGGAGGCTGAGGTGGGAGCATAGTTTAAACCCAGGAAGTAGAGGCTGCAGTGAGCTATGATTGTGCCATTGCACTCTAGCCTGGGCAACAGAGTGAGACCTTCTCTCAAAAAAAGAAAGAAAAATAAAATAACCATAAAAAGCATAGTACATGAACCAGTAACATAGTCATTTATTATCATTATCAAGTATTATGTACTGTACATAATAGTATATGCTATGCTTCATATGGCTGGCAGTGTAGTAGGTTTGTTTACACCAGCATCACCACAAACACATGAGTAATGTGTTGTGCTATGACATTAAGAAGGCTATGAGGTCACTAGGCAATAGGAATTTTTCAGTTCTATGGTAATCTTATGGGACTGCAGTCATATATGCAATCCATCACTGACCAAAATGTGATATGCAGCACATGACTGTAGTTAAAAACTGAAAACACTCAATATCTAACAACAGGAGGATGGTCCAGTAAATTTGAGTGTATCCCCTGTGTTTCATATAATGTAGCCATTAAAACTAATGCTAATAAAAAGTACAACATAACATGGGGAATTAGTGCAATGAAAAGAGAAAAAAGGCAGGATACAAAATTGTAAACACAGTATCTCAAGGATGCAAACACAATTAAAAAGAGAACAATAATCACGACCAAACACTGTCATGTATTAAGCACTTACTGAATCCCAGGCATGCACTGTGCTAAGCACTTTATGTACATTTTCTCAATTAATCCCCAAGAACCCAATGAGGTACATGCAATGACTATTTCAATGTTATTAATGAGAAGACAGACTTACAGAGATCAAGCAACTTTCCCAAAATTTCACAGAACATCAACTCAGGCCGTATCTGACATTCACTAGGCTATGCTGCCAGCCAACTCTTTCACGAAGTTTTTGAATGATTTTTACAGAAACCATATTCTATTTTTCTTTAGTTTCCAATTTTTCTAAAAGTAGGATGATTATCTTCTAATTACAAATATAAACACAAAATAAGTCTTTAAAAAAAAAAAGAGCAAGTACCACGCACACTCACAGGCACACACACAAAAAACATATTTTACTTTTTCCTAAGATGTTGTGTCAGAGCAGCACCACACAGCCTCAGTGTAGAAGTAAGCTAACAACTGAGTGGGATTAGAATTCTTACCTTTCTTCATTCACTTTTCAACAGAGTCCCATTGGAAACACTATGGCTCAATAGTACTTAACCTTGGTGGGATCACGATTCCCTTGAGAATCTGTTGAAAACCAAGGACAATGTAAGAAGCATGTCATGGATCCCCCCCACACACACACATTTTGCATACTATTTCAGAAGATTAAACAGATGCAACCATGCCTATCAATGTGTCCTAGGTAAAAGGCCCCTGACATAAAGTAATATAAGAAGTCAGCTTTTGTCTGATTTACTAAAGCTTGACTATATCTCTGGAATCACTGTCTATATAATAAGTCATAGCTGGTAGTGTTGTTCACTACAATGCCTTACCATCAGCAGGGATGTACTCTGAGGTCTTTCTTGGTGGAAAGATGGATTTCAGGAGATTCATCCACATTCTTGACTGATTCCCTGATGGCCAACAGTGTCTGGGGATGGTCAGAGAGAAACTAATAGGTCTACATGAATATGAACTCATGAAAACAACTCAAGGGTAACTCCCAGGAGTGTACCCCTTTACGCTTTACAAAGCATTTTCATACCCTTGATCTCAGTTGACCCCTCATAACCCTATAAAGAGAGCACTGGCTCTATTTTACATGTAACCCAGGTCTCCACTCACAGCTTCATCTACAAGAGCTGACTCTATTTTGGCCAACCCCAAACTTGATGCAAATTCAACTCCTTCTTTATTTTAATGAGAAACTAATTGGTTTAATTAAGCATACTGTAATTTTTCTAGATTTTATTAAATATTCACAGAGGCTCACAGAAGGGTCACCTCACACAGAGCGCAGCTCTACAAAATCTCAATTTAACCCTTCTCAAGTCTCTCCTCTTGCCCCACTCACCAGATCCCCTCTTCCCACTGCAATCCAGCATTACACAGAGTGGCTTCCTTCTTCTATATGAGCAGGAAGCATCTTATCAACAAGGCTGATGTTCTGGACATTTGTGGGTTTGTTGTTTTGATTTGCTTTTGTTTCTTTGTCTTTTCACCTGGCATCCACTTCCCTGTTTTGTGGTAACAGCCCACACGCCTCCCCCACTCCCAGTCCATGTGGTGAGATGATGAAGAAGAGCTAATGACATGATCCTATGTACTCAGGTCATGGCAATCAGAACCTCAGATTCCCCCAGCTACAGGGACGAGTTTGGGAACAGACAGGTGACTCCTCAGATGTAAGGAAGCCCCATGAGACTCTCACTGAGGCATCTGGGAGAGAAGATTTGCTTCAACCAGATTTGAAGCTGAAAGTATATAAAATCTAGAAGAGCTGTTGCCACCATCTTACTATAAATGGAGACTGAAATCAAAGCCACACACCAGAAGATAGTTGAAAAATGATGTGAAACCAAGTGCTGATGACATAATTTGTGTCTGATCCAGCATGTCTTAAGCCAGCTGCAGTGAGCCGAATAGTGGCCACAAAGATAGGTCTACATCCTAATCCCTGAAACCTACAAATGTTACCTTAAATAGCAAAAGATGAATATTGTCTTATACAGCAAAAGATGAGATTCAGTCGAAAGTCTTGGGGAGGGGGAGCTTATCCTGGATTAGCCAAGTCCTGAATGCAATCCCATGCTTCCTTATAAACCAGAAATTGGGCACAGACAGAAAGGCAATGTGAAGATGGAGACAGAGTTTGGGACATAGTCACAAACACTCCAATCTTAGTTGCAAGGAGCACCAAGGAATGTTGAGCAGAGGCTAAAGAGGCAAATTCCTTCAGAGCCTCCAGAGCAAGCACTACCTTGCCAGTACCTTGACTTCAGACATCTGGCCTCCAGAACTGTGACAGCACACATTGCTGGTATTGTAAGCCACCAAGGTTGTGGTAATTTGTTACAGCAGCCCTAGCAAACTAATGCACCTGCTCTGTCCCTGGACTTTTCATTTACTGAACTAATTCCCCTTTTTTTGTAGGCCATTTTAATTTGACCTTTTTTTGGCTACTTACTACAGAAAAACTTTTATTTTATTTTTAATTTATAAAAGAAAAGTTGAACAAGCTATAAAATATGAATCTCTGTCAAAGTAATAAGACAAATGCATGAACATTATTTTAGGGCTTCTTTCTAATAGATGTTGACCTACTGGAACAAGAGCAAAACCTGCATGAATGAATGAATGGTTGCAGGCTGGGCATGGTGGCTCACACCTGTAATCCCAGCACTTTGGGAAGCTGAGGTGGGCAGATCACGAGGGCAACAGTTCAAGACCAGCCTGACATGGTGAAACTCTATCTCTAACTGAAAATACAAAAATGAACCGGGCAGGGTGGCATGTACCTGTAATCCCAGCTACTTGGGAGGCTAAGGCAGGAGAATTGCTTGAACCTGGGTGATGGAGGTTGTGGTGAGCTGAGATTACACCACTACACTCCAGCCTGGATGACAGAGTGAGTCTCCATCTCAAAAAAAAAAAGAAAAAGAAAAGAATCGAATGGTCATAAGCTTCTTCCTAGATTGGTGTCCAATAATAATGCCTTTTAAGGCCATTGGAGACTTCTGTAAGATACTTGCGTTTGTCACCACAAATGGCTCCACATCTGCATTGTCTGTTTTTAAATGGCCCATTTGAATTAAGTCTGACTATGACACATACATAACCTTAATAAATTTGTTTCCCCAAATGTAAATTCTAGAGCGTGATATGGTTTGGCTATGTCCCCAACCAAATCTCATCTTGAACCGTAGCTCCCATAATTTTCACATATTGTGAGAGGGACACAGTGGGAGATAATTGAATAATGAGAGTGATTTCCCCTACACTGTTCTCATGGTAGTGAATAAGTCTCATGAGATCTCATGGGTTTTTTTTTGTTTGTTTGTTTGTTTTTTTAATATGGAATGCTTCACGAATTTGCCTGTCATCCTTGCGCAGGGGCCATGCTAATCTTCTCTGTATCATTCCAATTTTAGTATATGTGCTGCCAAAGCGAGCGCGAGATCTCATGGTTTTATAAGGGGGTTTCCCTTTTCACTTGGATCTCATTTTCTCTCTTGCCTGCCGCCGTGTAAGATGTGCCTTTTGCCTTCCACCATGATTGTGATTTTGCCTTCCACCATGCCAGCTCCCCAGCCAGATAGAACTGTGAGTTCATTAAACCCCTTTTTCTTTATGAATTACCCAGTCTCAGTTACGTCTTTATCAGCAGCATGAAAACAAACTAATACAGAGAATGTGGAAATTGTTTTCATTGATTGCAAAAGTGCAACAAGTCCTTCTCCCTCTATGTTGTTGCTGACTACTGACAACACTTTAAGACTCCTGTTGTGTGAAGTAAGAGTTTCACTGTGATAGTTAGCACCTGCATTTTCTGTTCTGTTAAAAGACAGATCTATTATTTCCAGGGTAGTATTGCTTTTCAGTATGACAGCCAAACACACCATTCCATCATGAGTTATTTATTGCAGCCAACGTCAGGGTCGTGTAGGCTACTGTTCAGATGCAGGACATCACAGCTCCTAAGGCAGGGGATTTCAGAAAGCACTTTCTGTATGGTATCAGGAAACCATCTGTTCTGAAGCAAATGATTTCAATTGCTGCTTAATATTCAGAGTCAATTACATAAACCATGTATTAGAAAAGGAAGTAAGTAGTAGGCAACAAATAATTTTCACAGTAGAACTGAAAAGATTCCAAGCATTTAATTCAATATGCCTCTTAATCAACTGTGAAAAATTATGCAGCCTGGTGCATTTATCTTCACCACAATAAACAATATTTTTTTGCACTTATGGAAGAAAACCTTTCTCCAAGAATTTGGTGTGCAAAATGAATAGCCAGTTGTCTCTCCCATTGGCTGATTAGAGACTGGGAAGGAAGAAGGTGCCTTTGTCTCCTCAGTTGGCACAACCTAGAAGCTTAGCAAATGCAGCTGAGACACTGGGCAGGCACAGGCTTATGTTCAACTTGGAGACACTGCTTCCGTACACCCAATCTGGCCCATGCTGCTAGACTTCTTCCCAGGCACCTAGGGCACGTCTATGTTTTCCATCACCAGCTGAGGAAAGGTCTGTGTTCTTTCCAGTTGGGATTCTTGAGCCCCATGCAATTTAGAGGTTATCCCTGAGAGAGCTCCAGGACAATTGTGAAGTTTTCCTATCCCTTCAGGGAAGTTTAAGAGGCTTGTCTACTCCTAGGACACACAGCACCTCCAGGTCCGAAGTCCAGTTCGGCCAAGATAGTTTCACAGATTAATGAGTTTTTTAAAGTTTGTGTGAGAATCGGAATGAACAAAGCACAAACACACTCATAAACAACGTAATAGGGGAAGTAAGAAAATGACCTTCCTGAATGTTTAAAAAAATGATTATAGCAGGCACTTATAAAACCTAGATAGCATATCTGTGAAAGTAGATATGCTTGTGCCTGAAACCGGGTTTTCCTCAAAACATCTATTTTCATCTTAACAATGGTAAGATGAAACAATGGTTGCCTCTGCTTGGAAGATTGTTTCCTACTTCTTTCTACTTCTTTTAACTTTTCAAGCTTTAAATAATTGTACATATAGTACTTTCATAATCACAACACTTTTATGTATTGATAAAATTCCACAGTGCAGATCCTCAATTTAAACACAATTGGCATATTAAGCATAACATACAATACGTATAAATAGGAAAACAAACAAGGGGAGAGCGGGCATGTGATCATTTTACAGCATTTCTAAACATATCCTAATATTCTAGAGATGGATCATGGATAGGCAAGCTATGAGAAGTTCCAAAATAGGACCCGAGCCCCGGGGGAGAGGCGTGCACACGTGGACTCCAGACCTCCCCACCGTTCCAGGCACCTTCTCCAGCCCACACCCAGCAGTGCTGGGATAGAACAGATGTGGCGATGGACCCCACCCCCCCCCACTGCTTGATAAGAACTCCCTAATGAGGACATGTTTGCCAGAAGAAGAAAAGTAGAATACAGATGCAAATTACACCAACAGTGAAATTTTGTTGTTGTTTGTTTGTTTGTTTTGAGACAGTCTCACTCTGTCGCCCAGGCTGGAGTGCAGTGGCACGATCTTGGCTCACTGCCACCTCCGTCTCCCAGGTGCAAGCAATTCTCCTGCCTCAGCCTCCCGAGTACCTGGGACTACAAGCATGCACTACCAAGCCTGGCTAATTTTTGTATTTTTGGTAGAGATGGCGTTTCACCATGTTGGCCAGGCTGGTCTCAAACTCCTGACTTCAAGTAATTCGTCTGCCTCGGCCTCCCAAAGTGCTGGGATTACAGGCGTGAGTCACCATGCCTGGCCACGAAATGTTACTTTCCTTCATTCCATTAGATTGGCAAAATGTGTAAGTCAAAAATATCAGGTGTTAGGAAAGGTTTGAAAAAATGAGTTTTTTTGACAGTGTTGGCAGGAGCATATGTTGATATAGTCACTTTGGAGGGCAATTTGGACTACACTATTAATCTATGAACTATGCATACATATCCCTCAACTGTGTCAAGTGTAGGGTTGATTATTCTAAGAGTAATGCAAACCATATTTTTCAATCTGTGCTATCACAAAAGCACAAAAATAAAGATCATGAAAATTATAATGTACACAACTGACAATTTGGTGAAATCATAACCCCAACTGATCATGGTAACTCCCTTTTGAGAACAGAGGTTAAGTGGAGGATGAGAGCCGACCAACCAATTTCAGTGTATCCAGAGTCACAATATTTATAGCATCCGCCCTAAAGAAACACTCACATAAGTGTATGAGTCTTCATTGGAGCACTGTTTACAATAGAATAAAAACTACCTTTAAAAGTTCATCGTAGGGGAATGCTTAAATTACAATGGCTTCACACTGAGTGTCAGTAAAAGAATGAAGCAGATGTCTGTGCCAGATGTGGGATATCTCCAAGTTATGTTATTGAATAAAAATTCTTAAACAAACTATAGAATAAGTACAATTGATACCATTCATATAAAAACCAAATATATATATTTATATACATCTAGATAAATATGTACAAACTAATTTTTAAAGTTCTAAAAAGATACATACCAAAATGACAACAACATCTAGGGAAGGGACTGAGAAAAAGGAGGTCAAAAGAAATGTTAACTTTGCTTGTAATGTTCAATTTTTAAAATTTACAATAAAAAACGTATTCATGTACTTTAATGCAATTGACATGAACAACATTTTTAAAAGAAAGAAGCTCTTACAGAGAAAGCCACAAACCCATGTGGGCTATGCCCACTGAGAAACTCTGTGTCTTCACAGGTTTACTTCTATGGTGCTTTCCCGAAGGACACTGGAAAAGCCACGTGTAACAGAGTTTCAACTCTTGCTCATTTGTCTTTGTTTTTAACTTTTATTTTAGTTTCAGGGGTATACGTACAAGTTTGTCATACAGGTAAATTACCTCTTGTGGGTGTTTGGCACATAGATTATTTCATCACCGAGGTAATGCACATGGTACCCGACAGGTAGTTTTTCAGCCCTCTCCTTCTTCTCACTCTCCGCCCTCAGGTAGGCCCTAGTGGCTGTTGCTGTCTTCTCTGTGTTCATGCATACTCAGTGTTTAGCTCCTACGTATAAGTGAGAACATGTGGTAATTGGTTTTCTGTTCCTGTGTTAGTTCGCTTAGGATAATGGCTTCCAGCACCATCCATGTTGCTACCAAGGTCATGATCTTGTTCTTTCCATGGCTACGTAGTATTCTGCGGTGTACATGCACCACATTTTCTTTATCGAGTCTACCACTGATGGATATTAGATTGCTTTCATGTCTTTGCTATTGTGAATAGTGCTGCAATGAACTTATGTGTGCATGTGCCTTTACGGTAGAACGATTTCTATTCCTTTGGGTATGCAACCCATAATGGGATTTCTGAGTCAAATGGTAATTCTGCTTTAAGTTTTTTGAGAAATTGCCAAACTGCTTTCCACAGGCTCACCTGTGTTTTGATTCTTTTAAACTTCTCCTGCTTCTTTGGTGAAGACAGCTTTATATCACAGAAAGAGAAGAAGGGGAAAGAGGAAGAGAGGGAGCAGGAGAGGAGAGGGCAAGGAGGAAGAAGAAAGAGAAGGGGAAGGTAAGGCAGGGAAAACCACACCTCTATACTCCCATGAGAAAAAAAGGGTCCCTATCTTAGAATCCTGGCCCTATCACTAGCTGTGTGAACTTGAGTCAGTAGCTTCATTTTTGGATTGTCACTTTTCTCTCCTGCAAACAACAGAGTTCATAAGAAAGCCTAGGTCAGTTGTGGAGCGTGTGGCATGGGTGGGGACTGCACTATGAACTTTTCACCATATATGTATGTAGAGAGTAAGAGCTGGGCCCCTGAGAGCAAGGTGCTGGCTGGCTCTTCCACGTTGAAATATGATTAATTCCATCTGATGGAGGCTGACCAAGTCCTCCCATCTGTTATTTAACAAAGAAAAGAAAACAAGACTTCATCAGTGAACCCAAACCTCAGATCTGCAGAAATCCGTAGATGCAAGATGTATTAATTCTGTATGTTGTTATTATCATTAGACTTTACATTTATCTCACTCAACCATTTACAAAGCACTTTCCATTACCTAATGTGATTCTCACAACTTAGGTTATCAAGGCAGATGATGTTTGCATTTCCATAGGAGGAAATTAAGGCCAAGAAGTTAAGGGGTTTGCCAGGGTCACTTAGGAGTAGAGCAGAGATTCAAACTCACTTTCTTTCATTACAAAGCCAGTACTCCTTCCACTGCACCTCTGTGCCTTACCCTAACCATTGGTCCCTCAATGATATGAGCAAATCCGTGCAGGTGGAGTGGGTGTGGGACAGGCAGAATATAGGGAAGGAGAGTAAAGAGCAATTGTCTTCTCTTTCTCCTTCTTCTCCTCCTCCTTCTCTTTCTCCCTCCATAATCATTTCTTGATTCTCCCTCCCACTACCAGTTTAACAGAGAAAACAGTCTGCTTTATAGCTACTCCATAGAAAGGACTGCTAATACCAACTTCCTTTGTGGGAAAATTATCTTAACTCAATCTTGTATATAATCCAAAACCATCAGGCTTGAAATGTCCGTATCTGCTGCTTTAAGATATCATTCATGTCAGGCCCTAGTCTGCCTTTCTCCCCGATAAAGTTGCCCTTCCATCTCCAGCTCTCTCTGCCTTTTACAAACACCAGAAAGAGGGGCATTTTTATACTCCATATTTGTTTCGGCTCCTTCTGAGTCCTGAGGGAATATTCTGAGATCATGCTTTCCCCGTGAATCTACTGAAATCGATTTTCCTTCTTCCTACGTGTGAGGTGAACTGTGATCTCTTGGCCTAGGTGGCTTTGTTCCTGGCCAAAAACAAAAGAGGAAATTTGATGAGGAAAAATCATTTGGGCTGGTTTTCAAAAACCTGGTGAAAAGTTTCAGGGTTTGCATGTTCTCAGAGGTAGTCACACACAGGCTAAGAAGAAGAAGGAGGAGGGAGAGAATGAGGAAAAGAAACAAACACTTTCGTATCAGGAAATGTTAACATTTTTAAAACAACATATTTTTTCCTGCCTATGAATCTTAAGCTATGCTTCCAAATGAAGACCTATAGAAGTCAGCCCAGAGTCACATTTTCACAGTATCTCCTGCATCGATAATATATTAAAGTAGTTGTAAATCCTCTGTCTGAAATATGGGAAGGAAAGACAAAAATTTTCATCCAGGTGATTTGGATAAGATCAGGAACCAAATATCACAGTGTCTTTACAAGCCCCTTTCCATATATTACTAAGAAAAGTGGCTTTCAGTGCCAAAGCAAAGCAAAGAACTGAAGTAGTTTGCTGCATAATTTAGATGCACTTGGCCCAAATTCATCAAGGAATTGAGAATTTGGAGGCGTGGGAGGCAGTAGACTTTCGTTGCCTGGGGAATAGTCTCGCTTTTCACCTTCATTTGTCACTAGATACCAAATTCTTCTAAAACCTCAAATAAGGCATAGGAGTAGCTCACTGATATTTCTATATTATTGCTCTGCAAAATTAACATTTATTGAAGATTAACTATGTGCTAGAGACTTTGCATATATAATCTCATTTCATTCTCATGACACATCCTCAGAAAAAAATACATATCTCAACTCTGATTTTCAACTAAGGAAACTGATATTCCAAGAGTGATTCAGTAAGCTTCCCAAGATGACAGAGCCAGTGAGTGGAAAAGAAAGAATGTGAATTCACCTCTATCTCACACACACACACACACACACACACACACACACACGCTCTCTCTCTCTCTCTCACACACACACACACACAATTTTTTTTTCAGAAATTTAAGCATTCCTTAATCAATGTTGGTAATCAATGTCTGTTACCCATTACCTGTTACTCAAGGTAATCAATGTCTGTTGGCCATCTTAACT
>CAUYQU010010192.1:0-26195 GCA_963574635.1 Cheracebus regulus | reverse complement strand
GACCACATAATTGGAAGTAAATCACTCCTCAGCAATTGCATAGCATTTCACAGGTTTAAATAAAATATTGGTTGGCTGCTTGTTTGTTATTTTCATCCCCTATTCCTTCCCGTCTCCATTGTTAAGCACAATTATTGGCATAAAAGAGGTTTTTAATACTCATTTTTAGACTGCATTCTAGCCTGGGCAATAAAACAAGAATCCTGTTCTCTCTCCCTCTTTCTCTTCCTCTTTCTTTCTCTCTTTCATTCTTTTTTTCTTTCTTTCTTTCACTCTTTCTTCTTTTCTCTTTCTTAAAAAAAAATGCTGCCACAAACATATTTGACCATATATTCTGGTATACAGGAACATGGTTTTTACTAGGGTATATATCTAGGCATGAGAATGCTGAGTTGTATTGTATATCTATTGCCAACTTAATTAGGTAATGCCAACCTGTTTTCTGAAGTGTTTGTAATGATTCATATTTCAGTTATCAGTGGATGACAATATCCATTGTTCCACATCCTCATTAACATTCAGTACTGGGAATCATTTTATAATTTGCCAGTCTGATAGAAGTAAAATGGTCTCTTGTTGTGATTTTTACTTGTTTCTCTCTGACTGGTAAGGCTATCATATGGTTGTAGAAAATTTAATGTTTCACTGACATATATGGTCCTTTACTCAGTTTCCTGTTAGAAGTTCTTTATTTATTGTGAATACTCATTTATAAGTTTTTCATTAACAATTTGTTGTTTTTGTTTTTGTAGAGACAGGGTCTCTTTATGCTACCCAGGATGGTTTGAATTCCTGGCCTCAAGTAATCCTCCCACCTTGGCCTCCCAGGGTGTTGAAATTACACATGTAAGCTACTGCACACAGCCTATTAATCACACACATATATATATGATTTATAAATATATATTATAATTTTATAATGATTTATGTATTCTGTTTTTATGAAATTATAAAATTTACATATAATTATATGTTTATATATTTCATAATTTTATAAAAATTATATAAATCACACCAGCAATGAAATATTTTAATATTTAAAAAATAAATGTATGTGTGTCTTAATGGTATATAATAACTGATTTATGGCTTTGACTATGAGGAACATACTTTTATGTTCTACCCATGCTAGAATTTTTTGATATATAAAACCTGGAGTGAAATTGACTTTCAGTGTTTAAGGTGTGCTTGCACCAGTTGACAGTCCTGCTGATGGTGGAGTGGGTTATATCCCTACAACTCTTTCAGCACTTGTGAATCTGAAGGTGGCAAGTGTTATCTTATAGTTTCAATTGACATGTCTTTGATTCCTAACAATCTTGAGAATCTTTTGGATCTCATCTTCTGTAAATTGTTCCTTTATGTTGTTCGTTTTTCTTTCCTTTTTTTTTTTTTTTTTTTTTGTTTAAACTTTATTTTGAGACCTCAGGCTGGAGTGCAGTGGCGGAATCTCGGGTCACTGTAACCTCTGCCACCCAGGCTCGAGTGATCCTCCTGCCCCAGCCTTCCAAGTAGCTGGGACTGCAGGCACAGGCATGTTACTGCTCTGGTTTTCAGTTTAGCTCCTATCATGCCAAAGGGTGTTCCTTCCAAATACATACAACTAGTGGGCTTCACCAGAATGCTTGTATACCACAGCAAAGGCTGGCTTGGCTTTCTTAGTGCCCCTCACACATGTTTATCCATGAAATACTGTTCTAAGGCTGAAAAGTTTTTCACCCAACTTTTCTTCCTTCCACCTCCAATTTCCTCTTTACTTCTGTGTTTTTTTGTAGAGGTGGAGTTTTGCCATGTTGCTTAGCCTGGTTTACTCATTCTCCTATAAAATTCTTGTCTACTTTGTTGATTGTCAGGAACTCCTTATAATTGGGATATTAATAGTGTGTTGTTTTTAATTTGCAGTTATTTTCTCCGGCATCTTATTTATGATCTCCTTCATTGAAAAACAATTTTAATTTTTATTATTCAGACAATGAGTTCTTTTAAAAACTCATTAGACCAGGTGCAGTGGCTAATGCCTGTAATTCCAGCACTTTGGGAGGTGGAGGTGGGCAGATCACCTGAGGTTGAGAGTTCAAGACCAGACTGACCAACATGAAGAAAACCCATCTCTACTAAAAATACAAAATTAGCCAGGTGTGGTGGTGCATGTCTGTAATCCCAACTACTTGGGAGGCTGAGGCAGAGAATCGCTTGAACCCAGGAGGTGGAGGTTGCAGTGAGCCGAGATGGTGCCACTGAACTCCAGTCTGGGCAACAAGAGTGAAACTCTGTCCCAAAAAAATAAAAAACAGAAACTCTATTATCCATATGTTTTTGAGCTTTACTTAAGCCCTTTAATATATTCAGGATATGGAGAAGTAGTCTCTCAGACTTTTTTCTCTTCTAGCTTTTGAAGCATGTGATATAAGAACATTTTATCCTACTTTGTAAAAATATCTACTTTGGAACAAAGTAATAACCCACAAAATGTCTCTAAGCTTCTTGGCTTAGTTAATGGTCATGATGTGTTTTCAATATTTTGTTATAAAACATTTCAAATATACAGAAGAACTGAAAGTATTGCCGTGAATATCCACATAGCCACAGGCCATATTCAATAATCATAAACATTTTTCTATATTTGTTTTAACTATATATTTTCACTTCAGAGTAAAGCTGACAATGTATTTGAATTCTCTTTTCTCCGTGGAATATATCCCACTAAGGCTGTACAGTCACAGCATTCTGTTTAGGTAATACTTAAAGAATCATTTTTTCCTCCTCTCTCTCCTTGTCATCATGTTACCAGTTTGGTAAATAATTAAGTTTATTTGTTTCAGCTTGCTTTCAATTTTTAGACTTGTGTATGTTTCCAAAGTCAAAATAATATATAATAATATATAAATAATAAGCAAAGTCTGCTAGTATTTCAGTCATTTCTACTGTCAACTCCTTTCCTCATAAGTGACCATTTTTGTTTTTTGTTCTATCATTCAGTTGTTTTCTTACAAAAGTAAGCAAATACATATATTTCTATTTTCTTTCTTATACAAACATATCATAAACTATTCATTGCTCTGTACTTTTAATTTTTTCCATTCTAACAATAATACCCAATATCACTCCATATCAGTATACAGAAATCTTTTAAAATTCTTTTTTATGGTCACATAATACCACATTATGCTCATGCACCATAGTTTATTTAACTAAATGGCTGTTAATGGACATTTGGATTATTTTGAATTTTTTTTCATATTTGTAGAGGTACATCTTCACGGTAGATTTCTTAGAGGCAGAATTTCTGGATCTAATGGTATAGATTTCTTTAAGATAATGCCAGTTCCATGAGCATTGTAACTATTTGCTCACTATTCAGCAGTGTCAAATAGTTTCTGATTCTCTGCAGCCCCACTGTCAAGAGTGTGTTTTCAAACTTTTGGAGTTTTGCCAATCTGATAGGTGAGAAATTATATCTCATTGTAGTTTTAATTGGTGTTTCTCTTATTACAAATGAGGATGATTATCTTTTTATATACTTGACAGTTCATATCTTTTGGGATCTGCCTCTCCCATTCATCTGTATGGTTGGGGAGGGCCTCATTAGGTTAAGTTAATCTGCATATCTTATTCCCTTCACTACAGTGATTTGTTCAGAGATGGACAATTGGCATGTTTTGAGCAGGTAAAGTCAGCTCTAGAGCAGGATTGTGCTTTCTCTTGCAGACTACAGGACTAATTCACAGTTTATTCACATTCTGTACCTCATGAGAACAAAGTCAGTATTTCCTCTTTTTATATTGCCAAATTTTTAATACAGTAAGCAAATTATTATTACTTACTGTGTTTTTTAGTAAATTTGAACTGTATGGAAACCAAACAAGTATATTAAACATAAAGATTGATCAAGGCAAGAAGATAATTTAACATTTTTGTGTGTGTTTTTGCTTATGTTTTTATTTTGAAGGATAGTTTCTGTTACAGTGATTTAGATTACTATACCCTTTTAAATAGATGTCTTATAAAAATAATTATTTCAGCTGAATTTCTCTTATAAAATCCAAAATAAGACATCCAGAAATGGTTTAATTCACCCTTCAGTGGTAATCATTTTAAAGAATATTGAATATTTTACTCACAGCAAATAAAATGTGGTTTTAAAAATAGAAACTCTTACTAAGTTCTTAATATATTTGTTGTAAATATTAACTTTTGTAGATCATTGTCCTTTGCCTTTCATCTGTAACATACAGATGAAACAATGCATGCGGTAAAGGCATTGTGATTAAAAGTCATTTAGGTATTCAGGAAAAACCTTGCATTTAGTAAAATTGGACTTAGAGAAAAAAGAGGAATGGGGTGAACCACGGAAACTCGAGGCAACTGTGTTTCCCTATCACTAACAAAATTAACAACAACTCTGGTAACACACTAATATATGCTAAAAGATATGTTACACCCAGGTAAATTAAATAGCATGGCAATGTAGAACTTTATATTTAGAAACAGATGAAGTGAGCTTGTTGGAAGGAAATTTAAGAAAGCCTTGAAGCTGTTAGGGAGACAAATGAAGAATGCACAAAATCAGGAAAAATTGAAATACCAGTTTCTCTAAGACAAATCATGTGACCAAACTGAGTAGAGAGAAAGAATGCCAAATGTCCAGGCTTTGAGTCCAGCATTGTATTTAGTTTTACTGGTAGTTGCACTGAGAACACTTTGCCTTTTGCTAATGCTATATGTGGTGTGAAATAGTAAAGTGACAGGCAAACTATCCTTTTTACTGACATCATTTTTCTGTTTACTGAGCCATCTGTGAGCTAACTCCTGTTAGAGACTATTACTTGAGAAGATAATTACTTAATAGTCTACCTTGAACAAAATAATAACAATTTAAGCTTTTTCCTCATTTGAAATATGCATCATTTTGATAGTTTGTTGATCACTAAATTTTAAATTTTATATATCTAAGAGATTTTTAGTACACAGTGCCAACTGGTCAATGAAAATCCATACAAAACAAGAGAGTGTACATTAAAATATTTACATTATTATTGTTATTAAATATTTAGGAATCTAAAAAAGTCTAGTTTACTAAATAAAAAATAAAATGAATGTGAATACAGATCATTTTATTCAACTTCACAAAACTTTCAAAAGTTTCACAAATGTTCTTTATAGTCATATTTCTAGACATAGGGTATTTTATGCCAACATTTTCAAACCAAATCTTGTAAGAAATGACTTAAGCATATTAAATTTAGCCTTCTTGGATATGCTTTAACATGTGTTTAGTTCTGATAACTCAAGTTAAATTATATACCACTTTGCACTTAGAAAACTGTATGTGTAAAAAATGTATTCACTCTCCCCTCCATGTTATTTTAAAGATTGTAAACAATTTTTTACATAAATAAAGGAATAATCTTTGTCCATTGGGAGCTTACTGTCTAGAAAGGAAGATAAAATTTCTGTACCATGTGAGGGGTGGGTGCTGTGGTAGAGACAATAATACAAGCTGTCCCAATAGAGATGGTGAGAATCTATGCTTGCCTGAGTGGTACAAAGCAAAAGGCTTTCCAGAAAAGATCATGCTGAGGCTAAATGTTAAGAGAAAATAGAGGGTAACAAGAGTAGAGGAGAACATCCAGACAGAAGGATATGAGTAAGAACTCGACAGAATGCTGCTGGACAATATTTCTGCAAGGTTGCAGTGTAAATTAATGGAAGAGTGAAAGAGTAGAGGAGGAAGCAGGAGACATAAAATCTGATCACAAAATACCTAGTGTGCTAAACAGTTGAACTTACCATAACGGTTTTTGGTCGGTGAGATAGTGTGTCAATTGGATGCCTCTGGCAGGAAAGTGGAAAATGGATTATGAGTAAGGGACAGACCTCGAGAACTTCAGCACTTTTTAAATATTGCTATTATATAGTTGTGACTGAGAGCCTACATAAACCAATATGATTTTACATTGTTTTTATTAGATATATTCATTATAAATTAAGCATATTCATTATCTCTTTCCAAACTGGTCTTCCTAAGGAAGAGTATACCTTGCTTGTATGTATGTATGTAAGTATGTATGTATGTATGTATGTATTTTTATAGAGACAGATTCTCCCTCCATCTCTTAGGCTGGAGAGCAGTGGTAGCAAGATCATAGCTCATTGTAGCCTTGGACTCTGGGTTCAAGTGATCCTCTCACCTCAGCCTCCTGAATAGCTAGGACTGCATGCAGATGCATGATACCACATCTGACTATATTTTTGTAGAGATTGGGGTACCCTATGTAGCCCAGATTTATCTGGAACTTCTAGCCCAAACCTATCCTCCCACCTTGGTCTCCCAAAGCACTGGGATTATATCACAGTGCCCAGGCTCCTTACTTATTTTTATGGGTAATGATAATGGTTGCCATTCAGAGACTGCATTCCATTTTCTAGATAAAGTGGAAAGGACGTTGAATATTTCATCCCACGGAATTCTTGCGATAAGATTCTAACTCTTAGCTGTTAATGGACTCACAGCCTTTAAACCTTCCCATCTGAGACTCTTGTCATTGTGGAGGAGAAAATATTCATTCTTTCTCTGATTGTTCAAGTTCCACACCTATACAGTCCGTGAGCATAGTAAAGTAGATGTTTTGTGATACTAAGTTCTGGGGTAGTTTGTTACACAGCAGTAGTCACAGAAAAAAAAGGAACTTTCATGCTTTGCACTTAAAAATTTTGAAGGAAAATCTATCTGTGTAACATGGTTATCAAAGTTGGACTGTTTGCACCTAGTCTTTCCCCTCATTCACCTAAGTGTCAAGTTTCTCAGAGGAGATACACGGCTACTCTGTTCATACTCCAGCTGACCAACTCTGGTCAGTGGAGTGTGATCTTACATCAGAGGCTACTTTGCTCAGAAGAGAACTGGAAAAATAATTATGTGACAGTTAAATGTTCACGAACAGCCCAGTATCAAATAGACACCTTTGTTAATTAAAAAGTAAAAGCTTACTGGAAGATTTTAAAATAGCATTCAAATCTTTAAGTTATAGGTAGCCTAATTCCTGTCACTACAAGATATTGACGGATTAATGGTAGATTACATATTATAACAAGTAGAAGCCAAAATGTATAGTGATGCAAACACAATGTAAGTCTATTTCAAGCTCATGTAACAATTTTGATAGGTAGGTAAGCCAAAGGAATGGTCTCTTCCATGTAGTCATTCAGGGACCCAGACTGCCAGAGGCTATAAATTTCAACATATACCTTTCAAGCTGGAATAGAAAATTTGAGGAAGCAAGCCAAGGGAGGATTTTGTGAGCCCAGGTATGGGTCTAAAACTAGAAAACATTACTTCTGATTATACTTCAATGGCTGGAACTAAATAATATCACTACAATTAATTGCAAGGGAGACTGTAATATAGTCATGTACCAAGGAAGAAATGAAGAATCTGAATTTCTTCCTGGGTACACAAAGGATTTTGGTGAATAGTAACAGACTCTGTAACAAACACAAATGATACATTTAAATTAAATTTAGTATATTTACTGATAATAACTTCAGAAAATTAAAATTGAAGTGTCAAATTGTAACTCTTCTGGTGTTTCTCGTGCTTCTTTGCTCTCCTATAACCTTAGATAATGTCTGAACTGATTCTCCTCCTAGCCATACCCTTTACAAGATGTAAAACTGAGAGCATTTCTGTAATCAGAGGTTTTTAAAATACATATAGCATAGAAAGATAATTCAAAATGTGACTGCAATAAAGAAAGGCATAGGTGCTTTGGACTTGAGTGGCCATTCTCTGGTTGACTGGTTAGCTAAGGGATTACACTGACATGACATTTTATCTCTATCTCAACTGCATTCTTTTTGTGAATTGAAAAAAAATCTGTGCATATTTTTTCTTCTGTCCTTGTGCTTTATTTAAACTCTTTACCACAGAGACATTTGAACTGATTGATATGTGTGACCACAAATCAGCACAGGGCATATGTGTGTTGGATGAGAAAAACATGAGCAGGAATTCCTAAATACCGATGCAAGACAAAGTAAAACAATCTAGTGACCTCAGTGTTTTTAGATTTTTTTTTTTTGGTATAGAAATGTCCTTCCTTTTATATATAATGATTATAGGAAACTATATGTATTTAAAATATGCATATAATTTTTGTATTTAAAATATACATGTATGTATTTAAAAATACACATATAGTGTCACAAACTAATCTGATTATTTTTCTAGCAATGCTTCTCCATACCCAAAGAGATTTAAATATGGAAAACAGAAATTTACAAATATCCTCCTAAAGTTTTGAAATACTTCTGTCCTATGAAAGCTAAAATTTAAAAACTAGTGGGATATTTTAAAAAAATATCAACAAAGGTTTTCCTTGGGCAAGCCCAGGTTTCCGCCTTGTTTTTACTCTCATTCATTTACTTTTCTGTTGAGTTTAATTACTGGGGGAGTGAGAGTCCAAATTTTAAGCTTTTATTTAGAAAACCACAGACATAAAAACATTATAATTTTTATGTTCACATCTCTTTAATATTGTTTGTATGCTATTACAAGTAATATTGTTGCTTAACAAGAGTAATGTCAAATTACTTTGCTTAGTAAAAACTGAAAATATTGCTGTTATTGTTTTCCAAAAGATATGCATAGTTTTATTTATGGTAACACTAACATGTAAGTAGGGTTTTTTAAGAAATATATAATTTTAAAATACTCTATGCATTTATTTTGAATGAAATCATCTCTTAAATTGATGTCAAGGACATCTATTAAAGTTGGAAGTATTGGAAGATTCTCTTTTGGTTTGAGAATGTTCAAAGTGCTTTTACCTTTGAGCAAAATAACTGCGTACTGAATAAAAATCACATTTTGAATGTCTGAATGATGCTGAATTCTTTGCAACTCAGTTCAAATCTGAAGCAACTACACAAATTACCTTCAATTTAAAAGTTAGCTAAATTCAGAGCTTCTGATGCATATTTTAATAATACAGTGTTGTGACCTTAATGAGGACTGCATTTGTCTTTAAGTCCACATGATAGTGAAAGCTTAATATTAAAAAAAAAAAAAAAAACTTTTGTCTAGCAAAAGTGATTTGAAGATGTTTTGCTCCATGCATGTGAACTCAGCAGGTGATTCTTGCCTATCTTTGATGTCAAACAGCACAAAACTTCAGTGAGTAGTAGCTTCAGAAATGCAATAGACATAGCTGAGTCTTCATATGAAGCTTATGCTTGAACTACATCAGAAGAACTGACATCTATTATGGTGAGCAAAGACAAGTGTTTGAAAAGAGATTCAAACAGAAGTGTCAGAATTTACAGTGCATAGTTTTATATAAGTTGATTTTAACCAAGCATATCTCTATGAACTCTGCAGGATAGAAAAGAAATTTCAAAAGGCAGAGAAATTGTTGTCATCTAAGGGCATGGAATGTTTTAATAGCTTAAGGAAGAACATTTCTGAAAGGTTATGTGGTGATCCATTTACTTTGACTGAGTAATAAGACTTGTCATTGTGATAGTGCAGTTTTTAACCCTTAGAACAATAGAAATGTATGTGAACCAGAGAGCATAAAGGGACACTTAAAACCTCAGAAGAAACTTGAGGTTCATTTTAAGTTTCAGTTTTTAGTTCCAGACAGTTACTGTACATTTTCTGAATATAATCTAGCCACTAAGGAGAAAACAAACAAGAAGCAACAAAGTCCATTTTTAGACCCAGTGGATCTTAGTGACCTGCATGCACATAAGTAAGGCAGAGAAAATTCAGCTGTGTTGCTAAATCAGTGCTTTTCAAAAGAAAACAAGCAGTAGTGCTGTTATTTGTGTGTGTGTGTGTGTGTGTGTGTCTGTGTGCTCGCTTTTATTCCCAACACTGCACAGGCTTTGTGAACATTTTGAAAATAGTGTGTGCTTGTGAGTACGAGTGTAGTGCGAGGTGCTGCAGAGCAAGGTGGGTGTAAGTGTTAGAGTCCTCGACTGGACAGTTTTGTTTGAAATTTTGTCCTAAGGGTTTAATCACAGCAGTTCCCCAAAACACTCTCTAGGGGGTCTAATGTCACAGGCTAATCTAATTGTTTTTCTAGCAGTGCTTCTCCCCCCCGTACCCAAACAGAATTAAACAAAACTCCTTGGCTAAAGCACAGAAGCTCAATTCCTCTGCAGCATTTTCCAGCTTGTAATCAACATTTAGCAGTGAGAGATCTACCTCTTCTTAACCTACAATTAAGGCACCACATGCCAAACCACTTGTTTGGTTATTATATTCTAATGTTTGCTTTTAACAACAAATTTCCCTCCCTAGCCAGGCTGTTTTTCCTGGAAGGGCCTCCTTCCAGGAAAAACAGCCTGGCTAGTCAGATTCAAATTTGTCACTCCCTTAAGTGCCACATCTCAGTTCTTTTAGATTTAATTAACAAATGTATTATATGACATTTAAACAAATTCTTTCTCCTTCTAAAGTAGTTTAGATCTTTAGAAGGGAAAGAGAAGCACATGGCCTATGTTGTGCGCTGGACCAGCCTGGTTACGAACATACCATGTAGCACATGATTCTTTCTTTCTTTCATGTTACCCAATACAAATTAAGCCACAGGAAATTAAATTTAACACATACCTGTTAAGAATATATGTTCTGCAAAGCACAGGTATAGTACTGTGAAGAATTTTAAAAATGATATAGTAATAGTAAAATAACCACCATTCATTAAACTATTACTGAATTAGCTCCTTCTATCCAGTTGGTGTCTACTTCCTTCATAACACTTATGATATCAAGTGATTTTATTTCTTTACATGTTTAATGTCTTTCTACCTTTTCTCACTTATAAGCTCTAAGAAGGTAGGAATCTTACAAGTCTTCCTTGTTGCTCTATCTCCAATGTCTAGCACAATTCCTGATACAGGAATTCTGTATGAGCAATAACATTTTTGTAGAATACATTAATAAATGTGTTAAATGCTCTATATGCATTATCTCATTTAAGCATCACAGTAGGTTCATATTATTATTATGACTTTGTAGATGTGGAAACTGAGCCTTAGGGCTGTGTGATTGTTGGAGGTATAATTTAAACACAGGTATGTCTCACTTCAGTACTCAAGATGGTTACTTTTTCACAATGCCAATTCAGAGGTTTCAGAGTAGGTTTTTGTTGCTGAAACAGACTCCTCAATAAATGATGCCAGGAATTTGTAATCAGGAAGATAAAGATGTACGTAAATAAATCATGGAAGACAGACTGCAGATTGGTATAATAGAAATACAAAAATCAATCTATGAATGAGGATAGGGTTAATTTTAATTAAAAGAGGGAATTCAGGAATGTTTTCTGGAAGTGCATGATGGATTTCACATATTTCATAGTTTGAAACCTTTCATTTTTTTGTTGCTCTCTTTGTTTATATTTTAATTGATATATTTTTCTTTATGTTACTGAACAGTGCAGGGATAACTGATCTAAAATCCTGTCTGGTAATTCCAAATATGCATTATCTCAGGATCAGTCTTTAGGAAATGTCTTTTCTTTGGAAAATGGGTCATATTTTCTTACTTATATGCAAGTAATTTTGAGTTATATTGTGGATATTATGAAGGTTATGTTTTAGAGACTCTGGATTTGTTTATATTCCTCTAAAAATATCAATAATTTTTGTCTGCTTTTGCAAGTAATGAACTTTTTTGGACTCAAACTACAAACTCAGTCTTTTGGGCATCAGCTTACATCTCAGTTCTGTTTCTTTAGCCTTAGCTAGGCTGCTTGATTTTGCCTTGTGAATAATTTATTTATAATTTAGCCAGACAGATTTGCTTAGAGTATATATGGAGAACTAGGGTCCCCCTTTCCCTGGCTTGGCTTTTTTTTGAATGGGTGTGGCTACCCTGAACTTTATATTGTGGTTCTAAACCATAATTCCTGTGTATTTTTCTATCAGAGTTTTAGTGTCTGCATGCTACAGACTAGAGCCTATCGTCTGGCTGGCAGCTAAAAAATAAAAACAAAAAAACTCATTAGCTGCTGTTCTTTTCCCCTAAATGTCAATCCCCTTTAGACTCTGCCTGCTTTTGGTTGCTCTTTCATGCCTTTGGATAGTTAGCTGTATTTTTGTGTGTGCCCAAAGTTTTCTTGTCTGTGAGAGGGTTAATTTGAGAGATTGCTTTGTTTTCTGTGGGCACAGAACCTTATTTAAACCTATGAAATTTAAATAACATTAATAAGCTTTCCATAGTAAGAAATGGAGCTGGCTGATGATGGTAGAGGGTGTGTATGCAAAAGAGAAGTTTTATATCATAGGAACTGCTTGTACAATGGTTTTAGAAATAAGGATCACAGTATATTGAGTTTGCAGCATTGTGAGTAGGTCAGTGTAGGTATTCAGTTGTTCATGTTGCTGAAACTGTTTAGGAGACTGAGTACACAGGAGGGATGGGTCAGTTAGACAGGAAGGGAAGGGTGAAAAGTCACTTTTTGAAATGCCAGGTTTGGACTCTGATCTTTGGGGAGTGTGTAGCCATAGAAGATTTTTGTGCACAGTAGAGACGTGATCCGATGTCTAAGGACAATCACTGGCTACAGTATAGATGATGAATCAAGGAAACCTTTCCTAAGGTTTTTAAGTAATCTGGAGGAAAGGCCAAAATTGAAGGAGTTACAGCATAAATTCATCTAAACTAAGCAAGTACAATTAAAGTTTAGGAATATTTTTGCATACATATGCTCTGAAATAGTTAAAAAGACATCTAAAATAAAATCTTGTCACCATGGGAATCTAATTGTTAGAATATTTTGATTGATATTAAATTGGTCATAAAACATTTATGCATCGTGATTTCAACTTGTAACTGAAAAATATTAAACTCCTTTGCAAATGTAAACATTAGATGTACTTAATTGTCAATTAATTAGCATTAAACTTGAGAGGATGAGAATGAGAATAAACTGACATTTATGATTTGGTTATGACATGCCAGGCATAGTATCATCATCAGTGCCTATTGGAACCCCTGATAAAGTTATTTTTATTCCTATTTTATAGATGTGGAAATTAAGAAAGCATAGATATTAAACATACCCTTTGCAAGTCACACAATTAGTAGGCAGAAAATGTATTACAGTTCTTGACAAGGTGATTCTAATGTTTATTCTGTTTTCAGCATAACTTTACTTTTACAAGTGAGATACTTAATGTACAGAGAAGCAATAACTCCTTTCTTGGAAGCAACTTCCATAACCCTTCTTATTCAGTGTCCAATTCCTTAGAAGTACAATAAAAAGAGATGGTTCTTAGAAAATAGTTTTTCAAGCCTTTTTATGTAGAAGAAAATTGATAGACAATTCTTTTTTTGTGTTTGACAATGTCTTGCTGTGTTGCCCAGGCTGGAGTGCAATGGTGCAATCACAGCTTACTGCAGCCTAGAACTCTTGGGCTTAAGAGATTCTCCTGTCTCAGCCTCCTGAGTAGCTGGGACTACAAGTGTGGGCCACTATGCCTGGCTTTTTTTTTTTTTTCATTTGTAGAAATGGGATCTCACTATGTAGCCCAGGCTTGTCTCAAATTCCTGCCCCCCAGCAATTTTGCAGCCCCAGCTCTCCAGAGTGCTGGGCTTACAATTATGAGCCACTGCACTTGGCAGAATTAACTCGTAATAGAGCAAAGTCTGAAAGATCATCTTAATTAATAGTAAAAATACATGAGATAAAATAAGTGATCTTTATTCAGGTAACTCAGTTTTTTGATTTTTTTTCATGAGTTGACAGAGATAACTAAAGACTATGTGGAGAAAATATAGCAATTTTTAGGCTGAGTGTTTTTAAGGTTGTATTTGCATGTGGGGGAAATATAAAGTGACAAACCGTTTAGTTTTTCATAAAGCCTTTTACTATGCAAATATCTAAATGATCCTTGAAGATATACCTCAAATTTAATTTATTCTCCTTGTTAGGCTTTCAATATTTGACCGGTCATCTTCCTCTTTTTAGCTGGCACTTTCCCAGGTGACTGGTCATATTTAAGAAGTGTGGGAGGCTGGAGAAAAAAGAGTGTCTTATGATTTTTTTAAAAAAAAATTTATTTTTTCTTCAAGTTTTAAGTTCTGGGGTACACATTCAGGGTGTATAGATTTGTTACATAGGTAAATATGTGCCATGGTGTTTGCTGCACAGATGAACCAGATATTAAGCCCAGCTTCCATTAACTATTCTTCCTGATGCTCTCCCTCCCCCTGGCTCCACCGTGACAGGCTCCACTGTGTATTGTTCCCCACCATGTGTTCATGTGTTCCCATCGTTCAACTCCCACTTATAAGTGAAAATATGTGGTGTTTGGTTTTCCGTTGCTGTGTTAGTTTGCTGAGAATAACATCTTCCAGTTTCATTCATGTCCCTGCAAAGAACGTGATATCATTCCTTTATACAGCTGCATAGTATTCCATGGTGTATATATACCATGTTTTCTTTATGCACTCTATCACTGATGGACATTTGCATTGATTCCATATCTTTGCTGTTGCGAATAGTGATGCAATGAACATACACATGCATGTACATTTATAATGGAATACTTATATACTTTTGAGTATCTACCCAGTAATGGGGTTGCTGGTTCAAGTGTACAACAGAAGATACTGGGAGCATGGGAGAACTTTCACGTGCATCTTATTAAAGATCTGATTTGAATCAGCAAAAAGTGGCTTTGTTATTATTGAAGACTTCTCACATTTTTGGCTTGCTCTAAACTATTTTAACAATGAAACTTTAATAAAGACTAATGCTGAAAACATTGGCCATTTCCAGATTCAGTGTGCTATACTATGTGGGAAAAGAATCACATAAACAAATTCAGATTTTAGTTAGTTATTACTGGTAACTTACACAATCCTTAAAAAAAATGAGTCTCAGGAGAATTAGGTTGCTATTGAGAGGAGGAGAAAGTGTAGGTGGTTGTGGAATAGCACATTGAATAGAGCTTGCTAAGAAAATATTCTTGAGGATCACTTTGGTGTGGGCCCTGGATACCCGAGCAGAAAGAATCATTGGATTTGGAAAGATTGATCAGCTTTCTCTCAAGAACTAGCACAACCTCTGGCTGATTGTTGTGATTTCCTTTTTCATTCCAAAATGGTCTTGCTTATCAGTAAGATTTTGAGGGCATGTTTGTTTTAAAAGCTAAGCATCACAGATCAACTAGGGATTGGGCTCAAAATTTAGGAAAAGTACTAGAGATTTCAAATGCATCATCAGAAATATAAATATGCTGTCTTAGTTTTAGAGTGGTCCCTCTATGCTCACATTGGAAAGATCATGTCAGTGTTTCAGTTTCAACAAGATTTCACGAAATTAACCTCCTGAAGGTTGTTCTGTGAGTTTGATGCAAAATTATATATTGAAAAGCATATAAAATATTTTTAATTGGCCTTTTGACAATAGCTAGTGAAAATGTGCTCATAGATATATCTGTCACGGTTTAAAGAAATAAATATGTAATTTGAGTATTCTATACTAGAAAGAAACATTTTGGGGTATTTTAACACTAAGTTTCTCTTGAAACTATATGATTTTCTACTTTTGGCTTAATAGAATGCTTAATATTTTGATCAACAAATTGCAAATTTACATGCACTTGTCAAGCCAGGTTTCAGTTAGACAACTTCTCATTATAATGTGGCACCACAATTACTAATCAACTCCACAATGGCTTCACCAAACTTATTTAGCACTAAATTCATACCCAGACCATAACAGAGACTTTAAGTAGATTAATTTATTGCATGCTCACAAGAATACTTTATTGTCTATTTTTTCATTGATGAGGAAAGCAGTGCTCAGAGTTAGAGAAGCTGTTCAAAGTCACATAAAAATATATCAGAAGTAAGTCTGTCGAAATTCAGCACCTTTATTCTTTCTGCTGTACTATTTACCACTTCATGAGGTATAGTTATTAACTAGAGCCCCTGAAACATATAATGAGGACATCTTTCATTCTGCATAATATATATATAGATAATAGTAGATAGATAAATTATCTCTATCATCTATCGATTTACCTATAAAATCAGTTTTCCTAATGTTTAAACTAATCTCGTAGTGAGTGCTTGTTTTAAAGCATCAGAAACTGAAACTACTCCAACTTGTCAACAAAGTATGTAAGGATTATGGTATGGAGAAGAGTGATTCTGTCAAGTGGTACACATACTCCCTTCACAGTGACGTCAACCTCAGCCATTGTGAGCCAGTCTTAGTGGGGCATACATGAAATAAAAAGCAAACTTTTTGACCCTGTGATGAAATCAGGATTTACTTCTTTACATACAGATTTTGCTGATGGTTTAATATATTTTTTTTCTGAAATTAAATGTGGAATGGACTCAATAATTGTGATTTCTGTTTTATTCTCTAAGAAGAACCTTTACACTAAAACTTCTCAATCTAGCAATTGAAGAAAACTGATTGGATAACTTCCTTTTCATAAGGAAAGGAAAGGGCTACATTTGGACTCTAGCAAGCCCTGTGTTTATATCGATTCTAAAAAAGTGATGATCATATTGACTAAACAATCTAAAATAAAAGATAAAAACATCTTAATTAAAGAAAAGAGGAGTTTATTATATGAAATGTATCTTCATAACAAGTCAATATACTCCTTCCAAAATTTTGTGAAGTGATGAGTGTCAAACAATAGGGCAATAGTTTGGAAACTTCATTTAGTTGCAGAATCCTTTTCTCTTATTATATCCAAAAAAAAAAAAAACTTTAAATAGAATCTCTAAATATTAAGCAGACACAAATGAAGTCTCTGTGGCTGAAATCTGAAATGTGAAATACCTCTACGGGATCTTAGGCCAATCTGAGATATCAATAGAAAACCTTGAAATAGAGCATATGAATATTGTTTTTGACAAATGTCAAATTAGTCTCCCTGGTAGCAATAAGATAATATAAAAGAAAAATCTATACACATACAAAAATTCAAAGGGTCAAGTTGGAAATAAAGTTTACTTGACAGTGAACTAACAAATTATTTTTAGTTACTAATTTATATTTTCCAATAGCAATTTAACACAGTTTTAAAATATGTGCCTGGGCAGTAAGTCAAAAATTAATCTAGTTAGGCTACCCTTAGCACTACACTTAAACCTGCCCAGGACAATAGATACGACTTTTATATGTAAAGAGAGTCTGTGCAATGCATTTGGTACTCGACCAACTGGAAAAAGGCCTTGATTTAAAAACTTGAAAGCCAAATGTGTTCTCTATCAAAATTACAAACTACTGTTCTGATATATTATTGGATCATTTCACCAGCAGTGGACCACAGATATAAGCTTTATTTAAAAAGGGTGGCATGTTTTAAATGTCCATTAATGTGTGTTTAATTATAATGGAATGACTGTAAAAGTCCATGTGACATCTACATGAAGATCAAAACAATTAATTATAATCAGGATGAACTCAATGAATACAGAATGAATGAGAAAGGGATGTTCAAAAGAAAAAAATGAAATGTGGAAAACTTAAATATGAAAAATTATATTGGATTTATTTTTATCAAAGAAATCAAGAATTTAATACTCAGATTTTATACTTATGTGATTTAAGTAATAAGTATTTTTAAATGTATATTTTATATCAGTTGCCAAAAATTCCAAACTCACTAAAGTGCATGAAAACAGAATAAACATTTTTTTCCTCATTTATTAACCCAGCAAATATTTATTCAACACTTGTTAGATAAAGAGGTACATAATTACATACTTATAATCAGTGTAATCTGAACAATTATAATAAGAGTAATGTACTCAAGAGAACAGTCTATTCTGTAGGGCAGGGAATGGATTGGGGACACACTGAGAAATGCAGAAATACACTTCAAAGAGACAAAATCCTTAAAGGGTATTCTGAAGAATTAGTGGTATTAGAGACATTAAAAAGACAAGATACTTCAGGAAGGAAGGAAAACATGCACAGTAGCATGGAGTGTAGAAGAGCTGTGTCTTCAGAAAACTACATTGTCCACTTAAGTTTTAGGGGATACAGTGGGAGATGTAGTTGGAAGTAGGGAGCAGAGACCATTAAGACCTAGCTGAGTAATTCTGACTTCTGGACCCTGGGAAAGACTGAAGTATTCAAAGTAGGTAGGTAATGCAATCAGCTGTACATTTTTAAAAGACTACTATGTTTACAGATAGAGTAAATAATATTAGAAAGTATTAGTACATATCAGGATAGAAAGATAACAGAAAGCTACATTACCCTAGAACATGAGGTCCTCAGCTGAGATAGTGGCAGGAGAGCTCAAAAGAAGGGTGGCAACTCCAGAATGAACGGTGACTTGAGATTGGGGCTGGGGAGATAAATGGAGGGAATGAATAGTAGGATGATCGCCATGTTTTACATTTGAAGACTTATTGGACTGTGGTATCTTTTACTAAAATGAAAAAAAATGCGAGGGAATAAAGGTCTGGGAGGAAATAATGAATTCAGTTTTGGATATGATGGAATTGATGTGCCTCCAAGATATACAAGAAAAGATTTCAGACATCAGTTGCATATATAATTATGGAGCTCAGAGGAAAAATCCAAAATCAGAATTTGGCATTAATTACAGTTTGCTCATGCTCTGAAATGTTCAGTTCCTACATGTATATCTCCAATAGACTGTAGCATTTTCAGTGTGTAAAATATTGCCCGCATGTGTGAAGTTGAAAAAAGCACCTGCAGTAAGCGTCATAGGTACAGCAGAGAGCTACAAATGTGGCAATCAGAAGTTTGAGTTGATATACTAGTGCTCATGGGCATGGACAAATTATTTTTTAAACATGGATCCAGTACAAACTAATTAAAAATGGATGAAAAAATATATCAATCCAAAGATCAGCTATTTACCCTCCTTACATTTATCCACCTATCTATGCCTTTATTTTCATTGTTCAGGTACTATTTTATTTTAGATGCTAGGAAATAGCAACGAACAAGACAGAAAACATCAAAGCATCATGGAGCTTACAATAGCCAAAATTCAGCATAAACACAAATGCGAATAAACATATGTTAATTTTAGATAGCAGTAAACACAATAAGGAAAAGGAAAAGAATAAGGAGACAGAATGTGAAGAGTAACTATTTTGGGAAAGGTAGTCAGAGAAGAATAATTTCTTGAGGGAAAGAGAAAGAAAGGAGTCATGGAAAAATAGAAGACAAAAAGACTCAAGTCAGAAGGATCAGCAAGTTCATAGTCCCCAGGGCAAGAATCCCTTCCCTTATTGAAGGAAATAAATGCTGCGTAGGCTGGAGCAAAGGGAAAGAATGAAAGATGGTGGGAGTTGATGTTGAATAATATACTAGAGGTGAATATTACAGGAGTTTAGTGGCTGGAGAGAATAGTGTGGATTTTATTCCAGTCTAAGTCTAGCCTGAATCCATTGGATGGCTGTGAGTAGGGAAGAAAAATATCTGGTTTCTATTTTTTAAGGAATTAATTCAGGCTTCTGTGCAAAACGGACTGTAATGGAGCAAGATTGGAAACAGGAAGAACAATGAGGAGGCTACAGCTGTAGTCCAGGTGATAAACAGTCAAGGCTGGACCAGGATGGCAATGGTGAAGCTGATGAGCAGCAGACAGACTTGAGCAATGTGTTGAGAGCAGAGCACAGAGACTTGTTGACGAATTGGAAAGTTTCAGCTACAACAAGGTATTGGTTAAAGTCACATCAGAGAAAGCCATATGTCAAAAAGCTTGGCTGTTAAAAAATTGACAAACAATATTTCTACGAGGCTATTTTTGGTCTGGCTATACCAAAACATTTTACTGAGCCAACACATTTCAAAAAGTTCTTGAATCTGAACACATTCTTATTGCAGAATTATTATTTCCTAGTGTATGCCTATGGTTGCTAAGTTATGAGTGGGATATATTTAGAAGAAGAACACAATTTTTTAAGGAACCCCAATGGAGGACACGAAAGACAAGACATAATGTTGATTTCTGTGTGTCTGTTCCTTGATTTATTCTCATCATGTTTCTAAATATGTAAAAAAGATATATGATAGTATTCACTAATGTCATTTGGTATGAAACTGTGATACCATACAGAGACATAAGCCTAACAAATATTTCAGTCTGTAAATAGCAATAGTAACTTGTCATGTAAAATATTATGCAACATGAAAAATGACTGTGATAAGGATTTTCACACATCTACAAACAAGATTTTATTAGGTTCTTTCATTTTTAGAATGAAGAAATTTTTGGTTTACTAAAAAAATGTATGTGTAAAACACATTTGAAGGCCAGTGAGTTTCATTTGGTAGCTTAGATCACATGGGTCTAAAGAAAAGTTCTAAACTCACGAAAATCGGAGTTTACTCAGGAAATACCAGTAGCACCTTAATGAAAGTGCCATGCATGCCCATTCTAAAATTTAACACATGCAATGAACCTTCCCACATCTGTGGCAAATGCTGACTTTGCTGCCTTAAGGGCTTGGCATTTTCAGATAAAAAAGAATCAATGTCATTATACGTTATCTCTCTTGAGCATCGTAATTATTCTGCATGCATACAATATTTATTTAAAACTTAAAATTAAACTTCAAGAGGTGGTCATTTGAAAGCTGGCAGTCAGTGAACGGATCCTGTATTCATGAAAAAGAGAATATTTCTTCTAAAAGTTGAGAAATAGATCAAAACGATCTTTCCAGTAACTGACACTTTAGTCATATAGATGCTTTTTATGTGTCAGATTTATTAATAAAGAAGGTCCATGGGAATGAGAGGAGGAAATCTTGAGGATATGACTGTCAGTTTTTGATATGTCAGGTATAATTTTGTAGCTGTGATTTTTGGATTGCAGTACACACGCAGCATTGTACTGATGTTTGTGTACCTCTTTGTACTCATCATTTGTGATGACTGGGAAAGAAGATAAGGCGGAGATGTTTTGATACAGGATTGAAACTTGAAACTACAGTCCTTCAATTTGAACAGTATTCCTGTTTCATCTTTCTTTTCATGTTACCTTTTTAACTTTTGCCACTGATGTAAAAGGAAAAAAAAAAAAAAGAAAATTTGAAAAGATGCCAGGTGTTGGTTCTTATCTGGGTGAAGGATCACAGAAGTAGAAGATAAAATATAGTTTGCAGTTTGTCGCAGCAGCAGACTTATGAAGATCAAACACTTGTCAACAACAACTGTTTGTCCTATGGCTATCACAGAATTATTAAGACGGTGACATCTCTTCATAGTTGATACATTTTGCCATGATTGTAGTATATAATTTCCAATTAGTTTAACAAGGTGTGTTCTGCTGTGATGAATACAGTATTCCTTAATGGCTTTTGGCTGCTTCCTGAAATAAAAGAGCATCACCGTGTTACAAATACATGGGCTGGTCACTGTGAAATTCAGAATGATATGATCCCTTTTAAGTCATCAAAAATAACACAAAAATAGGTATTTCCAAAAGTGGAGGTAAAGCAGTTTATTTCTACAGTGTCTGAACTGAGAATGCCACAAAACTGAAAAGTGAAAGAATTGTGACAAACTTTTTCCCCTTTCTTTTTTTGTGACCGTTTTACTGTGCTTGTCAAGTAAACACTTTGCCCTCTCCATATTGACTTGTATGAATAGACCAGCTGCTTGTGTGTTACTTAAATTTTACACTGTATCATGCAATTATTCATGAAAATTCTCATGTTTGACCAAAGAGATCAATAATGAGTGACAGATTTTTGACAAACTTACTATTTTTCTTCCATTTTTGACTCCTGCAGATGTCAGTATACCCTGAATGTCTAACAGTCCTGCTCCATATTCAACTCAGATTGTTTCTATGAGCCTTACCTTCATGAGGTCTCAGAGCCAACACTGCCTTTCAGAGCTTGCAGCGACTAGAGCATTGTTGCATTCCTCACAGCTCCTTCTGAGGTAGCTTCTTTTGGCAGTAGTTGCTCTCAGTAGCGATGTGAGGTCCTAAAGAGCCAGAGAGGCTGGAAAAAATATCAGAGTTACCGTGTGGACCAAAAAAAATGAGAATCAAAAACAAGGAAGAAAATTTGAATAAGAAAGTCTTGGGTAGAGATGTGAGGCCATTAAAACATAAAGACATCAAGTTTTCTGTGAAAAAGGTACTTCTTTAATACCTTCAGAGATTTTACATGGCTTTAAATTTTAAGTGGGGCTTGTACTTCTATACATGCCAAACAAAACCACTTGAGTAAACCAAGTTAAACATCACAAAACTTTGTGCATATAGCTAATAAAATGACATTGTATTTATAAAGAGCACTTTACAAATTGTGACTTAATCTATGTACCTGTTGTAACTTCAGATAACTCTGCATTTGTCCAGAGGGTTCTAATTAATGGCCAGTTCCCAGAAATAAGAAAATACTGACCAGTCAAAAGATAAAAGCCACAACGTAATCTAGACGGTTAGATTGCCTGATTCAAAAGAACTCAGTGTAATCTTCTCCAGTGACTCCTTCCTATTAGCATTTATTCATTTTATTATCTTAAATTTTTCAGAAAATAATACCTGTTCAAGTGTTGCTAAAAGGCATATGCCACAACAGAGCTTTTCCTACCACAACCCCTAACTATTCTATTCAGCAAAGGCAACTATGTTCAATGTTTATAAGGTGTTTCCTCTGGTGTTTACATATATACATGTTAGCATATATAATGAAAATCTGTGTATATATACATATTTTCTTACATATAAATATGTATTAGTCTGTTCTTACATTGATATAAAGAAATACTTGAGACTTGGTAATTTGTAAAGGAAAGGGATTTAGTTGGCTCATGGTTCTGCTGGCTGTATAGGAAGCATGATACTGGCATCTGCTTAGCTTCTGGGGAGACCTCAGAAAACTTATAATCATGGCAGAAGGTGAAGAGGGAACAGGAGCAAGAGAGAGAGTGAGGGGGGGGGGGTGTCACACAATTTTAAACAATCAGATCTCCTGAGAACTTGCTCACTATCATGAGAATGGTACCAAGAGGATGGTGCTAAACCGTTCATGAGAAATCCATCTCCTTGATCCAATCACCTCCCACCAGGCCCCACCTCCAACACTGGGGATTATAATTCAACCTGAGATTTGAGTGGGGACACATATCCAAACCATATTAGGTGTGTTTGTATATACATATATATATATTTGATTTTCTTGATTTATTGATTTCTATTTCACCTCATATAAATAATATATTGACTTTTTGAAGTATAGGATTTACCTCTCTCTTATACTCTCCACCTACTTCCACTCTCCCACTCTGTCATTATAATTAAATTATACTTTGCTGGTTAAGGTAATAGTGAGTGTTTATGTAAATACTATTACATGAACATTTTTCACTTTGGAGCCAAAGAATCAATCGTAATTTTTTTTCCAGTAATGCCTCTTTTTTCTAGATTTAATGTTGCCTCAGTTGTTTGCTTGTTTTTCTAGAAGTCTTTTTCACTTATGTTTTCTATATTTTTCAAAGTAAATTTATTAAACTACTCCAAAAATGTGTCAATCAGAATTTTTTTTCTAAGCTTTGAAACATAATTCTAAGCAACCTCCACTTTCTCCCTCCACTCGCCCTCCATCGCTCCCTTTAGTCTATGCTCCGTTGTGGTAGTGCACAGCTGACTATACTGGTCCCTACCTTTGTTGGCGTCTTATATTCGAACCCTTGATTCTTGCATCTTCTTGCTTTTTTCTCAGGTATTCCCAAAGTATATCTTCTATTATCTTCCTGAGAAAGAGTGCACAGGAGACATGTTGATCTGTTTAAGACATTGAATATCTGGATATGACTTTATGCTACCCTCATATATGATTGGCAACTTGAAAATCACTTTATAATAAAATTTCTACACATTGAGTCATGTTCTTCTGGAACACAGGGTTGCTTTTAAGAATTCCAATACAATTCTTATTTCTAAGCATCTCTCCATGACTTACATCTGCTTCTAAAAACATTCTTAAAATCTTATTTTAATCCTCCTTTTCCTGAAAGTTCGTGACAATCTGCCTTGGAGGGTCTTTCTTCATTGTGCTCAGCCCTCAGCAGACGCTTTCCATTTAGAGTCATCTGTCCTTCGGTTCTGTAAATGTTCTTAAATTGATTTTTGTTAATCTTGTCACCTCTGTTTTATTCTTTAGTTTTGGGTTTTGTATCTCTTAGACTTATTCTCTATTTTTTTTCTCTCCTACTGTGTTTATCATTTACTTTTTCTATTTTCTGGGACATTTTCTTGATACTATCATCCAAACTTTCTGATATTTTCTAATTACATGTGAAACTCTAATCTTTCTTGCTCTTTGATTATTTCTTCTTATAATACCCTATTTCTTATAAGTGGATTATCTTCCCTCATCAATCAGGATGATAATAATGTTTCTCGTTTTAAAAATAGAGTTTTATTTTGTGCCTTATAGTGTCTTTTCTAGTTTATTCTCCATTTTGGGGTGGGGAGGCTCTGTATTTTATATTGGAGACTTTCTTGAAATAATGGGGATTCCTCAGCTATTCATCATACTGACGGTAAGGTACAATTACAAACTTAAAAACACCACACACACAACTGGTTGAAATCTCTTGGTATAAAGACTTTCAACATGACTACTTATGTGAGACCATCTTTGAATGTCAGAGCCCATGGATCTTTTCGCTGAGCTTCTTTATTTTCTCCAGAGAATTCTCGATATCTTTGGAGAGCAGGTGAGAGGGCTGGATCCGGTGTGAGATTGGCTGCAGGCACCTGGGGGAGGGAGGAGGCTAGGGGACAGAGCTGCAGTGGTTTATGGTGCTTCATGTGCACTCTAAAGCCTATCCCCAGTCATCTCTACTCTCCAATATGCCTGGTATCCTGGGCTTTGTAACAATTCTGGTGCTTTCTCCAAAGAATAAAGCTCTGGTTTTTGAAGGGAAAGCATTAGGGGAGAAATAGCCTGAAGGTGTGTGCTGGTAGCCTGTTAGCCTTAAAGGAAGCCCACTTTCATATTTCTTTGGTTGATATTAGGTTTGAAAAGTTTTGGTGGGCACTTTATTAGGTAAAAGTTTTCAGTTATACTTACTTTTCATAAGATAATTTGAATTGCATTTTGAGGTAAAACTTTATTGAAAGCTTTATAGCTGCCCAGGTGCATTAAACTAAATACTTTTCTTCATCTACTAATTTTGTAATTTTGTTAAAGGAAGGCTTTGGTTTTTTTTTTTCTTTTTTTTGAGTGACTTTTACCCCCTATAAAATCCCATGCTGCTTATTGCTCTTGTTTCTATTATCCCATATAGGCTGTAGAGTTTCTTTTCCCTCTCCAGGGGCCTCACAATAGACTTGCCAAATTGTAATTATCGTGGCAAAGTGTTTTGTTCTGACAAATAAAACCTACATGTTTTATTTTATTCCATTTTCTGGAGCTACCTAGTTTAGCTTAAGTTTTCAAAAGTAATCACTAGTCTTTTAGAATCTTGGGAGTGTATTTCTTCAGACTCTGTAATGCACATAGTGTAAAACCACTTAAAGTGATGTTAATTTTTTCTTAGAAATACTATTTCAAATAGTCATGCAGAGAAAAAAAGTAAAAAGGACTATTTATATCAACTGAGGACCTCAATGAGAGCTGTTAAAAGGTTGAGCAATAGGAAGGTTTAAACAAAGAAACTTGGATTATTTAGCCAAGAGAAAAGTCTAATTGTATCCACAGATCAAGAAAAATAATAATCTATTGTTCTGTATAGCTGGAGAAGACAGAAGAGGAACTAAGTATAAAGTGAACTGTAGAAATTATGAAACTTATGTCTCTACCCTGACTTTCACCAATACTTCAGGGAACTTTAAAAAAGGATAAACATATAGGTTAAGGCAAAGTGAATACCTAGGTAAAAAGACATGAATTACAACAATTCCTACAAATCATCCTAAGAATCTCCCTTAAAGACAAAAATTTCACTTATTCAGAGATATCAAATTCAGAATAACAGTAAAAGGGATCAATTAAACCAATTGCTTTAGTGAAAGTGATAACATCCATTCCCATTATTAATAATAATACAAAAACCCCTAGGAAAACAACAAGCAGAGACAAGGGGTGTGTGTGTGTGTGTGTGTGTGTGTGTGTGTGTGTGTGTGTGTGTGTGTGTGTGTGTGTGTGTGTGTGTGTGTGTGTGTGTGTGTGTGTGTGTGTGTCAACCGTGAGAGAC